>JAVJIF010012382.1:0-63655 GCA_038442645.1 Agave tequilana
TGCTCCATGGTATGACAATACTTCATCTCCACGGTTTCCTGCTTTACCTGACCACTGAGAAAATGAAACCGTGTATCTATATGTTTGCTCCTCCATGATGTACTGGGTTCTTTGCAAGTTGGATGGTTGATTTGTTGTCTACAAATATTACAGTCGCTTCTTCTTGTAGATTATCCAACTCCTTTAAAATGTTCCACAATCAAATAGCTTCACACACAATAGATGAAGCTGCCACATACTCTACTTTGCATGAAGATAAGGCCACAACTCCTTACTTCTTTGAGGTCTATGAAAATACAGTTGACCCAAGATAGAAGACATAGCTAGTGATGCTTTTCCTCTCATCTTGGTCACCTCCTCAGTCGCTATCTGAATAGCTTACTAACTCTGCAGTTTCACCATAAGTATAAAATAGACTAAGGTTGAGTGTGCCTTTGATATACCTTAGAATCCTCTTTGCAGCTAGCCAATGAGACTCCTTCGGTGTATTCATATATCGACTCACAAGTCTGACTCCATAAACAATATCAGGCCTTGTGATTGTTAAGTACCTCAGGTTACCAACTAGACTTTTGAAAAGAATCGAGTCTACAAAATCTCCATTTCCTTCTTTTGATAGCTTCATTCCTGTGGTTATTGGGGTATTCACTGGGTTACAGTTACCCATCTTGAATTTTTCCAAGATCTCCTTCATGTACTTCTTTTGAGATATAAATATCCCATCTTGTTGTTGCTTCACTTCGATACTAAGAAAATAGGACATCAATCCATTGTCCGTCATCTCAAATTCATTGAACATCGCCTCCTTGAATTCACCAAGCATCTCGGGCGCTTACTTCCTGTGTATAACAAGTCATCAACATAAAGACAAATTATTAGAAATTCGCCTTGATGGTTCCTCTTCATATAGATGGCATGCTCATAAGGACATTTGGTGAAGCCATTTTAATGAAGATAACCATCAATTCGGGTATCCATGCCCGTGTGCCTTCTTTAAGCTGTACAAGGTTTCCTTTAGGTGATATATTTTGTCTTCTTACCCTTTTACCAGAAAATCTTCTGGTTGTTGTATATACACGGCAAGAAAACCTTCATCAAGAATACCATTGAGAAATGCTGACTTGACATCTAGATGATATAACTTTCACTTGTGATGAGCTGCAAGTGAAATTAATAGTCTTACCGTGTCCAATCAAGCAACTGGTGCAAAGACTTCTTCATAGTCGATGTCATAATTTTATTTGTAGCCTTTCGCTACAAGCCTCTCCTTATATCGATCAACTTCACCATCTGCTGTGTGCTTGATCTTTTACACCTATTTGACACCGATTGCCGTGTGATTTTGTGGAAGTTTTGTCAACTCCCATGTGTCATTCTTCTGGATGGCATGCATCTCCTCCTTCATTGCTGATCGCCAACAATCTTCTTCTTCAGTCTCTTGGAAAGTGAGAGGCTCATGATCGGCATATAAACAAAAGAGATTAGTCTCTCCATCTTTTTCTATCTACTCATAGATCTCTTAAGGCTTCTCATTTTGATGGGACCTCGTTGCACGAAGGATTCGCTACTACTACCTTCCCCAGAAGATGGAGAACCTCTTGTAGGATACGCTGTAGTATGTTGAGGAGATGGTGGTGTAGCTGGTGGTGGAACCTTATGTAGGAGCTCGTCAGGTTCATTCACCACGGGTTGCTCTTTGACAGTCTCTTCATTGCTCCAACTCCATGCTTAAGCTTCATTAAAGACAACATCTCTACTAACCACTAGTTTCTTAGTTAGTGGATTGTAGAGCTTGTATGCTTTCGACTCCTCGCTATATCTAATGAAAATGTATTTTTCACCATGATTGTCAAGCTTCTTCCTTTTGACTTCAGGTACTTGAGCATATGCGACACACCCAAAAATTCGTAGGTGTGCAACATTAGGCGTGTAACGACTCCATGTCTCTTGAGGAGTCTTACCCTTCACTTGCTTTATCGGGTACCGGTTGAGCAAGTAAGTTGAATATGCCACAGCTTCTGCCCAAAACTGCTTCGATAGCCCCTTTTCTTTGTTCATGGTTCTTGTCATGTCAAGAATAGTGCGATTCTTTCTTTCTGCGATGCCATTTTGCTGTGGTGTGTAGACAGTAGTAAACTGCCTCTTTATGCCTTGTATCCTGTAATATTCTTGAAATATATTTGAGGTGTACTCACCACCTCGATTAGATCGGAGAGTTATTAGCTTGTGGCCACTCTCAGCTTCAACAAGAGCTTTAAAATTCTTAAAGAAAATAAAGGCAGCAGATTTTTCTTTAAGAATGTACACCCACAACTTTCTACTGAAATCATCAATGAAAGCAATAAAATATCTATTACCTCCTAAAGAGACGGGATCTAGTGGTCCGCATATGTCAGTATGAACAAGTTGTAATGGTGCCTCCGCTCTCCACGACTTTCCACTGAGAAAAGGAAGTCGTGCTTGCTTACCAATTATGCAAACTTCACAAGTATGACTTGGTTGACTTGGTGGATCGATTGTTGGTAAACCTCGTATCATGCTGGTTGTAGATAGTAGCTTCAGGCTGCTGAAGTTTAGATGGTCAAAGCGAAGATGCCATCTCCATAACTTATTCTTCATGAGTCCTTGAAAATACTTCCCAACTTTTGTGTTTAGATGCAAGGGAAACATGCGATTCCTTGTCATCTTAACACAAGGTGTAAGACCTTCTTTTGTATTTTTCAATCAAAGATGGTTGTTCTCCATATATACTTTATATCCTTTTTCGAGTAATTGACCGATGCTGAGAATATTACTTTTCATGTTAGGAATATAATAAACATCAGAAATATACTCAGGCTTACTATCCTTTTGGTAGATTTTGATCTTCCCTCTGCCTTCAACGGGGAGTTTTGAAGAATCTCCCAAACTCACACTTCCATGAACTCCTTCTGCGAGTTTCAAGAAAAGTTCTTTCTTCTCGTACATGTGGTTGCTAGCACTCGAGTCAAGGTACCAAACATTATCCTGAATACTTGAATCATCATGAGCAAGAAGAAGAGTAGAGTTATTACCCACATCATTTGTTGCTTCGATGAGATTGGTAAGATCTTCAGTTCTGTGCCAGCAATCTGAGGCATAGTGTCTAAATTTCTGGTAGTTGTAGCATTGGACGTTCTTGTTGTTTCCACGTCCAGATGTAAACTTCCCCGATTGTTTCGTCCTCGACCTCTGAAGCTTTGGAACTCCACTTGATTTTAAGTGGTTCGTTGTTAGGGACCACGTCCCCTACCTCTACCACGACCACACCTCTACTATGTGAGCCTCGATCATTTAGAGTCAACTTTGACTCTAATGCTTGTTCCAAAATTATGGAACCGGTCTTCTTTTACATGTGTTGCTCATGAACTTGGAGAGATCCCAAAATCTCCACTATTGAGACCTCTAAATTCTTAGACTCCTCAATTTCTACCACCACGTGCACAGACTTTGATGTGAGGGATCGCAGCAATTTCTCCATCACTCAGATGTCCTCCATCTTCTCTCCATTTCATCTCATTTTATTCATAATTAGAAATAATCATGAATAATAATCGGAGATTTTTTCTTCATTTGAGTGCTTCAAGATCGCCCCTTGAAGTTTGGAGGCGAATTCGCTTCACCGGCTCGACTCCTTTGTAGATGTAGCAAGGATTTCCCATGCTTCCTTGCTCGTCGATGCTTCGACAACTCTCTCGAAGGTAGACTCGTCCAACCCTTGATATAGTAGAAAATGAGCCTTGCTATCCTACTTTCTTTACTCTTTAAGAGCATTCTTCTCTTCGGCGGTGTAGGCGGCTTCTACCTCCGGTGTAGGTTCCTTGAACCCATCAAAGATTAGCACCCACAACTCTTGAGAGCCAAATAGAGTTTTCATCTGAATTGACCAACTCTCATAGTTATCTTTCAATAACTTGGGTATTTGTGGATTGATGATATTATTGGTGGAGGCCATGAGGAGAAGAGAAAATGGAAAAGTAATTGAATTGGCTTTAATACCAATTGTTGTATACTAGTCTATGGACTAATATACTATAATCTAAAATTTTAAGTGGAGAATGGATCTTATTTAACTTTTCTTTCTTTCTTGCTTACTTGCTTAAAAAAATAAAGAGGTACAGTAGCCTTTTATAGGCTTCAAAGAAAAAAACTTATAAGAATACCAGCCATCTACTTTAATGCAAAAAACAAATGACAATAATGCATATATGACTTTTTAACTTCTCTAATTTATGGTAACTTTTCATTTCTTCAAATTGATGATGACTCTTCATTCCTCCTAATTGAATATGATGACTCTTCATTCCTTTCAATTGATGTTGACTCCTCATTTCTCCTAATTGATGATGATGACTCTTTATTTCTTTCAATTGATGGTGACTCTTCATTTTTTCTAATTGATGATAATGATTCTTCATTTCTTCACCTTATGGTGTCTCTTCTACTTCCAAAATTAATATCATAAAAGACATTTTTATTTGATATTCCAACAGCTAGGTCCCATCGGGAAAAGTTTGCCTTATTTGTCTTGTAGCTTAAGCTCAAAAACAAGGAATAACCCTTCAAAAGTCTCCTAAACTGAGAGAATCCAGAAGTAAGGCGAAAGATGATAGATTTGTTGTAGGTATTATGTTCAGGTCCAAGTAATACATAAAGCTAAAGAGCTAAATGAACCACATATTGAACGAGAAGATTTAATACAAGAATTTTTTTTTTTTTTTATATAACAGTTAAGCACATTTCATAGGTAAAATGCATATTAACATGTCGTTAGAGGTAGGACTCCAGAATTGCCTAAATTTAATGGCAGCATGATAAAATGTAATGCAAATATTGTTATTTTTATTATAAGATGTTCCAGTAATGCTGGTTGTTTCTTACTATTTCTGCCATATTCTTTAATTTTGAATCTTTTCCGTTGTTGTGTTTGTAAACTTCAGGACAATGATGAAAAAATGAAAGAGTTAGAGAAATGCAGGAGACAATTGGATGCTTGTCTAGAATTTAATATTAAACTTACTAGGTAAATAGTCATTGTTCATACTTATTAATTTCTTCCTACATGTTTGCTTATTTTGCTATTAGAAAATGTTCTATCTGTTTCTTGCATGCTAATGTTTCAGAAGTTAATTATGTAGGCACACAGTGAATATGTTGTCACAGACAACTAGGTCACGTTATGGTTGTTAAGTTGACAGCTCTCACTGATTAATGGTTGATGTTGGAATGATCGAATATAAATATTTGTAAAATTGAAATCTTTGATAATGCAACATTATTTTCCTATATTTCTTCTTATCAACTGATTTGATATTTTCAAAAGGATGTAGGTATAGATCTAAAAGATTGCACATGACAGATTGAAAATTTATGCTATTTAGAGTTCTACTTATTCCACGAGTTTTTTCCCTAACATACTCATGCTAAGAAAAAGTGCAGCTTCACAACTTCATAATTGTGGACAGAAACATTGGAGTGACATTAGTGTTTTCTTTTTTCCCCCTCTAACTTTCCAGTTTTATTATATACACAATACAACATACTACATAACTTTATTTGGGGTTTTAGATATGTACCCGTCAAATCTTTTATATTTAGAAATTTACCTCAAGTGTATGGTTAGTATACCCTCTAAATGACTAAATCATTTAAGTCAAAGAAAAATACCTTCTATGTTAACATCTATTATATTTTTAAAAGATTATGACCAAAAATATTTATACCTCTGTTGATCTCACATAGAGGAGGAAAAAAGCTTCATCTTCCTCCTGCTTAAAATTTCTCTCTCCTCCATCAACACGCCGCCGCCTCCATTGCTCTCTTTGATCTCATCTCTAATGACAATCATTTTCTACCACATCTTCTCTCCTTCTTAATGTCGTTGCGACAGCAACCATACTCCCACTACCTTCTCTTTCCCACACCACCACACCGCCACCTCCTCGCTCCTCTCTCCTTGATATTGTCGCCAGCAACAGCCACACCCCACCTTCCCTCTCTCTCACACCACCTCCACACTCCTCTCTCCTTTTTGACTTTGTCGCCGATGACAACCACATCACCAACACCTCCATCACTTCTCCTCTCCACTCTTGATTTTATTGCAACTTCATTGCTCCACTCTCCTTCTTGATCACTTTTGGGATTTGGGTTTGTTTGAGCTAAACGAACCTCTTTGATCAATTTTAGAGATTTTGAGAGGGTTTGATGACGAAGTGAAAGATGCTCAAAATAGAAATCGGGTTCTTTGATGGAAATGAGGACGGAGATGAAGAGAGAGCATAGGTGTTTTTTGGGGTTGAAGGAGGTTCAAAAATGGGTTCTTTTTGATTCCTAATTTCCTATAGACTAACAAAGGGGTGTAACTTAACTGAATTTTAGATGATTTAGAGGTATACAAGTAATCTATAAAGTTTGGGGGATAAATTTCTAAATATAGAAGATTTGGGGGTATATATCTAAAAAATCCTTTATATATTTACATTACTGTACACACACGTCTTTGACGTGAATGGCCTCCGCTTGATGATACATGTCTAGAGTCTACAGCCCAACAGTCAACACTTGACATAAGCAAAAAGGAAAGGAAGCAGGAGCTTGAGCTCAACCATCCACAGATCAACACTTTTTTGGCACTCAGTCAGGATGGAGATTCTTGTCTGGTGTAGGCGACACCCTTCCCATATGGCCATGGGATTTCTTTCACCAGCAAGTGTGCCTCCATTGGTCTCCTACTAGCCTAGGCATCATCAGACCACAGTCATGTAAAAGAGTGCTTACTAGGTTTGCATGAAGTTGTGCATGGCCATTTTTCCACAACGAATTTGTTCCTCAAATATGTGCACATACACACGTGTGCATGTGCTGCTTTTAATTAGACATTCATATACACTTAGTTCTTATTACCCTATGGCTTGAACAATAATCAGGAATTAATACAGTTATTACTGTTTGCATTTGTAATCAGGGAAGTTGATGACCTGCGCTTACAACTCATACATTATTCTGACTTTGAGCAAAGCACTGTTCTTGCAGTAAGACTGAGTTAGAATTGTTCCTTGGAATTTAATTCTGCTGCAAGGTGATGCATATAGCTGATCTTCAGGTTGGAGATGAATTAATGGACCATTTTATGGTCCCAAAATACAACAACAACAACAACTGCAACTAAGCCATTTGTCCCAAGTATTTGGGGTAGGCTACATGAACCAAAGAGAACTACGCCGGATCGGGCACATGGATCAGCTTTCTCCACTCATTCCTATCGAGCAATATGCCTTCACTAAGACCTTTAGCCTCTATATCTTATCGTCGTACCTCCATCCATGTTTTCTTCGCTCTCCCCTGCGTTCTTTTAACTTGCCCTAAATTGATATGCTCTACTCGCCGGACTGGCGCATTTATAGGTCTACGTCGCACATGACCAAACCATCATAGGTGGTTTCCTCTCATCTTCTTTTCTATAGAGGCTACACCTATCTTAGTACGAATATCCTCATTTCTCACCTTATCTTTTCGCGTGTTATCACACATCCAACGAAGCATGCGCATCTCTGCTACACTCATCTTCTGGGCATGATGTCTATTTATAGCCCAATGATCGGGGCGGAACGAGCACTCGAAAACGTGTGTTTTATGAAATCAGTGAAATTATATGTGCGTGCTAATGTTTCCTCGATACTTCCGTTATAGCATTGGCTCAACGGGTCGAATCCATAGGGACGGGAGGCGATAGAAGCATTAACAGTCCATTCACGTGTTATGTTAACAAGTTCTTCTTTGTTAAAAGAATGAGAAAAAGAAAATAAAAAGAAAAGAAATCCAGAAGTGATAGGTAAGAAGGCGATGAAAATGTCAATGTGAAAATAAATGAGAAATGGTTGTGAATTGGTAAAGCAAAACAAGAAAGTAGAAAATGAGAGATAAAAGAAAATGAAATAAGAAAAGGTTTTAGAAAATGATAAAAGAGTTTGGAAATTGAATTTTAAAACAAGATAAAAGAAAACTCATGGCTACTAACTATTAATTGCTCCACTAACTATGCTAACCTCTTAGTGACAGTTGCTTCACATGGATCCTTGGCCATCACTAATCCTTGGATTCAAGAGACGATACAGAGCATGACACATAAGATTGTTCTTCCACATTCAAACAGCACATCCATACCACACAACAAGTTGCACGCTACTATTAAATCATCAAAACCGATTAGAGGTGAGCATGAAATAAATAAGACATTGCAAGTTAGCAAGTTAGTAGGTTAGGTGTTAGAAATGTTAGAATATTAGAATCTATCATCATGAGCCATCAATGACTCTTACAAGAGCAAGACCTTGTAGAGGCTATTAGATTCATGTGAATTATTAATTAAGTGGTTAGATGGTTAGTGGTTAGTAGTTAGATTGCCATGAGAAGAAAAAATTAGCCAAAAACCATGTGAAAGATGGAGAAAATTACAATAGAGAAGAAAGGAGACACCTTTACATAGATTGTCACCATCTATTACATCAATATCTCTCTATCTCTCTCTGAATCTCTCTGTTCTACTACAAGATCTAAAAACGAAATGAAAATATAAAATAAAAGAAGGACACCTACACTACCCTACACTAAAATATAGAAAACCTAGCCTAAATTCAAATATGCTCGCGTTTCAGCCAAACCCTGCCTTGTTTATAGGCAAAAGGAGGTTCCAGAAGACGAGACGTGGCCACGCGTCGAAGATCGACGCGTGGTCCCACCAAATTGCCGCGAAAACAGCCGTGTTTCGCGGCAATACCAGGGACCTAGGTCCCTAGTTTTGGTGCGGGGATGCGCAGCGCTTCGGGGACCTTCTTGATATGCTCCGATTCGGGCATTTCCATCCGTATATTCGTCTGACGTCCGCAAGGGCCTAGGTTCAGTGTATCCTCTAGAAGATCCCTTGCTTGGCCTCCAAGAAATGTGGATTTAATTACTCAAAAATTAGTTTAATTAAGCTCTTATTACCCATTTGCCCTCCTTGTCTTGATTATCTGCAAGAGAGACCAAAACATAGTTTAGACTGACATTTTATTCGTAAATCGGTGGGAAAATGTGATGTAATAATGCAGAACTGTAGACTAATCACACCCCCACACTTTTTATTGCTCGTCCCGAGCAAAATAAGAAAAGAAAAACTATACTACAGATGTTATTACATCACTTTCGCAGGTGACGCGATTGCACTGAGCGTGTGCAATAAGCCGTTAAACCTCTAGGTTTCCCCTAGAGGAGGAGTTTTATCTCCTGAGGGTTTTCAGCGGATTGCACCCACAAAATCCTTAAAGAAAGAAGATAAATATTAGTATTTTGAAAACACATTTCGAAAGAGAGACAAGTTTACAAAATATTTTTGTAAAAATATAAGCGATCTAAGGTCATAAGTCCACTAAAAATTATGCTTCCTTAAACTTAGTCTATATGCAAGATTTTGTTTTCAATTAATGTAAGAATTCAAAATTAGATTGAATATTTTATCTTTCATAAGACCTACATAATATGCACTTTGTGATAGTGAAAATTTCTGAGATTTCAACTCTAACCATCAAGATATTTATTTATATATATATATATATATATATATATATATATATATATATATATATATATATATATATATATATATATATTCTTTCTTTATTTTTTTTCCTTCCCTTAGCTTCATTAGGCTTTCTAGTTCACCCATGTATCGAGCCTTTTACCGATGACTTTCAGACCAGACGGTCTTAGAGCAGTAGATGAGAAAACATCCCTCGGGTTTAAGGACTAGTAAATAAGGCCACAAAACTAAGAGGGATTATTTATTTTTTATGATCACCATTAGGCGTGAATAATTATGCTTCTTGAGGCATAGTTATCCAGCTTAATAAGTGATTTTTTATTTATTTATACCATATATATTTTTTTATTTATTTTTGCTTTATGGCATTTTAGATCTTTGTTTCCATCCTAAAAATGTGTAAGTGTGAAGTGCATACTATTTAAGGCAAAAAATTCAAGATAAAATTATCTCTCTAATTTATCTTACTTAGCCTATAATATTAAACAAGATCAATTATTTCGACTAGGTTTAAGATGTCATATTTAAGATTTTCTTAATTTCTAAGATTATCTTAATTTTCTTTAAAATAGATCAAAATATTGTCTCTTATTTCAAAAAGTTTTTAAAGAAAGAGAAAAATCCTACACAAAGGGAAGATTTCTAAAAGTATCCTAAAAGAAATGAAAAATAAAGAAAATCTAAAAACTCTATGTTAGTAAACCCTCCCCCACACTTATCTCATGCATTGTCCTCAATGCATCATAATGTATGTATACATGAAACAAATAGAGAGGGAAGGAAAAATCACCTCAAGGTGGTGGTTCCGGTGGTGGTCTGATTAGTCCACGAAATGCGGCCAATCCAATTTGTGTAGAGTCTGGAGGAACCCACAAGAAACCTCTAAAATACAATCCACTAGAATGATGTATATATGGATGATTTTTATTAAAATTTAACCCCATCTAATTTTGAAATATTCAAAATAATGTCTGAGTCAATTTTATCAACACCTTTGGCCTAAAATGGAGTATGAAATATGAAATGATTGATTTGGACTCAGGAAGCATAGGAACAACTACTGACTCAGGATTTACTTAAGTCAAGTAAAGGTTCAGGAGTCAAAATTGGTTCAGAAATCGGGTCCAAATCAAGAAGTTGAAATTCTAGTCCACATTCATTTCCCCACAATGGAATATGACTCTCTGAGATTGGTGATTTAAGTTCAAGAATGAAAGGTATGGACTTTAAAATGTTGCTCAATTTGGGTAACAAAACTGGAGTCAATGTTGATTCAGGAATTTGAACTGGATCACAAATTTGAGGATCAATGACATAGTCCTTATTGAGTTCAATTTCATAAAATTAAGAACTTGCCAATATGTCAATAGGACATTCAAAAGTATGAAATTGGTCAAGTTCAATTTGTCGATCATAAAATATTAGTGATTCAATTTTATGATGGATTGGCACAGGATCTAATATTGACTCGAGAAAAATCCAGAAATCAGGTAAAAACACCTCAGTCATTATGGAATCTGGCAGTGAAATTGAATTACCAAGTTGAGGTTCAGGATCATATTCATGCTCAAATTCAATCTCAGGAAAAGGATAACTTGTCAAAATGTCAATGGGATTTTCAACATTTGAGGTTTGGTCAAGTTTAGATGGGTGGACTGAAATTGAATCTTGGTTTCCAAAATGACAAGAGTTCTGAGTCAGATCAATAGAGTTAGGGATAGCTGAATTGGTCAAAGGTTGATAAGATAAAGTTTTCTCATTCCTATAAATGCTAACCAATTGACTCAATTGTGTTTCCAACCTATTGATAGACTGGACAAAAGATTTTTGAAATTGTAGTGCGGACTCTTGCAAGACTTCTATACTCTTTTCTAGATGTGATATTTTTTTGAGTGGATGCTCTAGAATGGGAGTGTAGGAATCATGGTTTTCAAAACAACAAGAGTCATGGGTCAAATTGATAGAGTTAGAGAAATTTAGATTGGTCAAAGGTTGATAAGAGAGAGTTTTCTCATTCCAATAAATGTTAACCAATTGACTTAATTGTGTTTCCAACCTATCAATAGACTGAGAGAAGATTTTTGAAATTATAACGCGAACTCCTGCAAGATATCTATTCTCTTTTCTAGACTTGATTTTTCTTCAAGTAGATGTTCCAGAAAGGGAGTATAAGAATCTTGACTTTGGAAAGATAGTAAAGATTATGAGTCCAATATATTTTGAGATTGAAACTCAGACTCACGAAAGCACTCCATACTCATTTTCAGGGTAGATGGTTGATCATTTTGAATAGGTGAAAATGAGTATGAATCTTAAAATATTATGGAATTGGGGAGTTGAGCTTCTTTTGTTGGGACTCAAGCATGGCTTGCATGACTTCTATATTTTTTTTCGAACTTAGATTTTTCTTCAAAATTGGGAAATAGAGATTGTGGACATTGTGAAAATTGTGAACAAGGTGGTGAAAAATTTGACTCGGGGGAGGTGCATTGACTCTGTGACGAGTTGAAATTATTTTTGAAATTATAGTCATAAGATTGGGGGTATGCATTGTATCGATTCGGATAAGTCCAACCCGGTGTATTTGGTTGGTTCATATTGGAAAAAATCAGGTTAGAATTATCCGAAACAAATGGAGTTGGTGTGAAATATGGATTCATATTAGAATTGAAAGAATTGTTATTGCTGAATTTCATTTCACAAACAATCACAAACAAAAAAGAAAAAGCAAACAAACAAATAAAAAGAAAGAAATCAAAAACCAAGCCTATACTAGGGTTGACCTAGACCTAAATGACTCCTAACTGGTCGATTACCAGGGGAGGTTGCTGTATGAATCTGACCATAAGCTAATCGGCCAGGTATGGACAAAATACAGTAGAAGGTATCCATGCATAAGCAATGGGCCTTAATTACACCAAACCACGGTATCTTCGAGGCGTAACCTCTTAATCCCCAACCTTAGACACCGATTTCACAATAGTAAGATTCAAAACAAGTTCCACCCTCGGTCAATTTCTTAATAAGTCTGAGATGTCCCTAGGGGCCAACGTCTATCAATTTTTATTAGGGCTTGGGTTGTGTGAGTAGGGGGGTGGTTTTTGGCTAAGGAAGGGTGATGAAATCCCCACCTAATCTTGTATGGGTTTTGCCCTTAATTTCAATTCGTGTAAGTGTGCAATATAGATAAGAATATAACACAAAGCGAGTAAATCACCCACGTGTTTGTCCTATGCTATATGCAATGCCATATGTACACCTCAATCCAGATCACAACAACAGAACAAAAACAGTATATTGGAATTGAATTGACACGTGCCTAAATGCAAATGATTAACCGTTTTAAAAGCGTCCAAATACCGTATTTTAGTTCTTTAGTTTATTACGGTGTTTAGGCAGTCAAAGCAAGAAAGTAATGGTACAGATCCACTAGCTATTACAATGAACACATCCTAGCACAACAACATACACAATTATCACAAAATAGTCGCGTTTCCGCGACAAAAGTCGCGTTTTGTGACTTTTCTTTAGAAGCTGGGTCCCTGCTTTCTAGAGTAGGGAGATGCAAAGGTAGTGTTTGTTTTGCAATGTTAAGCTCCTGTAAAGATTATCCTGCACACCAAAACAGAGAAGAAAATGTTGACAAAAATGTGAAATCAAAACCATTCACATTCCCGGCAACGGCGCCAAAAATTTGATCAGGGCGGAATGAGCACTCGAAAACGTGTATTTTATGAAATCAGTGAAATTATATGTGTGTGCTAATGTTCCCTCGATACTTCCGTTATAGCATTGGCTCAAGCTTTTCTTCCTCAAGTCTTTTCTTATTCTATTGCAGTTACAACAATATCTCTCTATCTCCCTCTGAATCTCTCAACCCTACTACAAGATCTAAAAACAAAATAAAAATAAAAAATAAATGAGAAAGAAAATCCTAATCTACAACTAGAAGAGAGAAACCTAGCCTAAAAATCAAATCTGCTCGCGTTTCGGCCAAAACCTGCCTTATTTATAGGCAAAAGGAGGTTCCAGAAGACGAGACGTGGCCACGCGTCGAAGATCGACGCGTGGCCCCACCAAATTGCCGCGAAAACACAGTTATTGCCGCGTTTTCGCGGTAATACCAGGGACCTAGGTCCCTGGTTTTGGTGCGGGATGCGCGACGCTTCGGGGACCTTCTTGATATGCTCCGATTCGGGAATTTTCATCCGTATACTCGTCTGTGTGCGCAAGGGTCTAGGTTCAATGTATCATCTAGAAGATCCCTTACTTGGCCTCCAAGAAATATGGATTTAATTACCCAAAAATGAGTTTAATTAAGCTCTTATTACCCATTTGCCCTCCTTGTCTTGATTATCTACAAGAGAGACCAAAACACAGTTTAGACGGACATTTTATTCATAAATCGGTGAAAAAATGTGATATAATAATGCAGAACTGTAGATTAATCACCCAACATTCTGTGCCATATAACAAAGCTGGCCTAATAGCAGTCCGATAAAACTTTCCCTTCAGCCATAACGGAATGTTACGGTCACATAAAACTCCTATTGCGCTCCTCTATTTCAACCAGCCGGCTTAGATCCTATGGCTGACATCACTATCGATCTCCCCATCCTTTTGGATAATAAAACCCAAGTACTTAAAATGACTGCTCATCGGTATTTCTTATCCATCTAGTCTCACAATACTATAATCACGGATTCTCTATTTATTGACTTTACACTCTGTATACTCTGTTTTGGTCATACTTAATCTAAAACCTTGAGATTCCAGAGTTTGCCTCCATAACTCCAATTTGGCATTTATCACAGCTCTCGTTTCATCGACTAGGACAATATCATCAGCAAATAGCATGCACCACGGTATCTCATCCTGAATAGCTCTAGTAAGCTCATCCATCACTTTGGCAAATAAGAATGGACTCAATGCAGATCCTTGATGCAATCCAATTGTAATAGAAATATCTCTTGTTATGCCTCTACAAGTTCTGACATTTGCCACTACTCCATTGTACATATCCTTGATTATGTCAGTATATTTGATGGAGAGACTCTTTTTTATCAATGTCCACCATAATACCTCTCTTGGCACCTTATTATAAGCTTTTTCTAAATCAATAAAGACCATATGCAAATTTCTCTTCCTCTCTCGAATTCGCTCTATAAGTTGACGAAGCAAATGAATAGCCTCTGTCGTTGATTGCCCTGGCATGAACCCAAACTGGTTCTCTGATATTATAACATTCTGCCTTAACCTGTGTTTACCCTTTCCCAAAGCTTCATGGTGTAACACATGAGTTTTATTTCACGATAATTTGAACAACTCTGGATATCACCCTTGTTCTTATAGAGAGGTACTAAAGTGCTCTTCCTTCACTCATTTGGCATCTTTTTAGTTAGCCAGATCTTGTTAAAGAGGTTTGTCAGCCATCTCACGCCCACCTCTCCTAAGCATCAACATACCTCAATAGGAATTCCATCCGGGCCAACAGCTTTCCTTTACTTCATCTTCTTTAAGGCCGCTTTAACTTCAGATTCACTAATTTTGCGCATATAATTATAGTTTATATCCTGACGCTGAATAATAAGGTCATCCAAGTCTTGAGTAGAACTGCCATTGAACAATTTGTCAAAATACTCTCTCCATCTTTCTTTGATTTTTTCATCTCGAACTAAAACCTTCTGATCCTCATCTTTGACACACCTCACAGTACATAAGTCTCTAGTCTTTCTACATAAGTCTCTAGTCTTTCTCTTCCTTATTCGAGCAATTCTATATATATCCTTTTCAACCTCTTTGGTGTCCAACTTCTCATACACTTCTTTATACACTTTAGCTCTTTCATTCTGAACAGCTTACTTAGCTTCCTTCTTGGCTAGCTTATACCTCTCAAAACTTACTCCATCACAATTTTTCTTCAAATCTCTAAAAGAGTCTCGTTTGATCTTAATGGCGGCTTTTACCTCTTCATTCCACATGATGTGTCCTTACAAGGTGGAGCACAACTCCGTAGCTCACCAAGTACATCTTTAACTACTCTTTTAATGCAGCTAGCAATTTTATTCCATGTTGTATTGGAATCATCTTAGGCTTTCCAATCTGCTTCATGTACTACTCGATCTACAAAAACTCTTTGGTTATCTTCTTTTAACTGGTACCACTTAATCTTAGGATCTAACTTATGTTTAATCTTTCTGAATCTCCTTCTAATCCGGACATCTAAAATTAAGAGTCTATGTTGGGTTACTACACTCTCACCCGGTATTACCTTACAATCCATACAACAACTTCTATCTACTTTTCTAGTTAAAAAGAAATCTAGTTGGCTCTCACTTGATCCACTTCTAAAAGTGACCAAGTGAGGCTCTCTTCCTAAACCAAGTATTCGCTAAGATCAAACCATACGATAAAGCAAAATCTAGAATTGAGTTACCTGATTCATTTCTTTCCCCAAAATTATATTCTCCATGTACACTATCAAACCCATAACGACTAGTTCCTACATGCCTATTAAGGTAACCGCCTATGAAAAGCTTTTCTCTGCTAGGTATACCTTGCACAATCTCATCTAAATCCTCCCAAAATTGACGCTTACTTGACTTATCAAGTCCTACTTGTGGTGCATAAACACTAATAACATTAAAAATCTCACTACTTAAAATAAATTTAACTAGTAAAATTCTATTACCCTTTCTCCTAACCTCCACAACATTCTCAAGCAATTGTTTATCTATGATCACACCCACCTCATTACGATTTCTATCTCTACCAGTATACTAAAATTTATAACCTCAAGGCTCTATAATTCTAACTTCTTCACCTGCCTACTTAGTTTCCTGCACACACAAAATACTAACATTCCGTCTAATCATAACATCAACTAACTCTGCTAATCTACCTGTAAGAGAACCTATGTTCCATGATACTAACCTAATCCTATATTCATGAGTTATTTTTTTTACCCTCACCCGCTCATAAAAGTGTGGGAACTTTTGCTCATTTGACACCACATCCGGGCGCCGATGTGGCGCGTCATTTCTGGACGATGACCTAGCAACTCTTGCCCACTTTTCACTACACCCGGGCTCCAATGTATCGCGTTGCTCAGTAGGGGACGTCCCAACGAAATTTAGTTCTTAGTTCATGTTCATAATATGTGACAATATTTTACGTTAGCTGTCATAGGCCTACCACAATCCTCCTCCTTTATTCTGGCTTAGGACAGGTAGTGAACGGAACACTGGCGGAGTTTTCAGGGTCCCAAAATATAAATCAAAAAGCATCATATGCAAGAATTATCCTTTTATTTTTCTGATCGCAAATACAATTTTTTGTAGATGATTGTTTATAATACCCTTGCATGATTCGACAAGTTTGAAATTTGAAAATTATATAATGAAGTTCAAATTTATCAGGTAGAGGCGACATTGCTTAAAGGGAATTCAGGACCTAGAACTGCATCTTCTGATCATGCTGATAGTGTTCCATACCTAAACACCAGCCAAAGAATAAGGAGATACCATACCACTGTTTAGCGAAATTCAAAAGGAGTGGAGGGATGCTAAGCTTGTAATTAATGAAATGGAATCACAACAAACCTGCTTACTTACAGTGCTAGATGATCTTAAGCAAGAGAACAGGAGATTCTTGGAATTACCAGGAAGCATACACATGGACCGACACTTTACACAACAGCTAGAAAGTTATGCTCAAATATCAGAAGGATCAATACAACCAAATTTAAGTAACTAGATTCAGAACAGATGACAGAATGTGGAGGCACTACAAGACAAAACTTGCCTGCAATACTCTAAAGAATGCTTAATGAACTTAAGCAGGCTAAAGTCTTGAACTAGCAGCTCTCCAAGGATCATGAATCACAGTTAGCATGCCAATGTGAGATGGAACATCATCAGGAGCAGGTTGAGGCTAAGACTGCTCAAGCAATTCTACAAGAAGAGAAGATAGAATATGATTCGAAAAATGCAAGTCAATTGTCATTAATGGAACAATCTATATTCTTGACAACCAGAAATGAGGAAGTCAATAGTGATTAGTGTACAATTTTACACTTTTATATCGCATTTTCCTACCGATTTATGAATAAATTTTCGTTTCTAAACCGTGCTTTGGTCTATTTTGCAGATAATCAAAAGTTCAAGGGTATAGGGGTAATAAGAGCTTAGATATACCCATTTTTGGTAATTAAACCGGATTTCTTGGAGGCCAAGCTAGAGAGCTTCTAGAAGATGCATTGGATCCCGTATTGAAAGACATATCTGGATAAATACACGTTCAAATATTATAAAACCAGATACATAAAGAATGTGCTAGAAGCCAGACGAACCATGTGACCAAAATTCAGGGCAATCAATCCTAATTTTGCCACGAAAATGCCGTGAAAATGAGGCATTTTTGTGGTCCTACGCGTCGATTTTTGACATCTGGCTTCGTCTCGTCTTCCAGATCCTTCCTATACTTATAAATACTGCATTTAAGGACCTGAGACGGGAGTTCTGAGAGCAGTAGTTAGGATTTCTCTCTTTTAGTGTAGTATAGTGTAGGTGTTCTTCTCTTTTCTTTTCTTTTATATTTTTATTTTATTTTAGATCTTGTAGTAGGGCTGAGAGAGATAGAGAGATATTGATGTAATAGATGGTGACAATCTATGTAAATGTGTCTCCTTTTTTCTCCATTGTAATCTTTTCCATCTTTTACGTGATACTTAGCTAGTTTTTCTTCTCATGGCAATCTAACTACTAACAACTAACTAGCTAACCACTTAATTGATAATTCACATGAATCTAGTAGCCTTTATAAGGCCTTGCTCTTGCAAGAGCCATTGATGGCTCATGATGATGGATTCTAACATTCTATCATTCTAACATCTAACCCACTAACAAGCTAACTTACAATGTCTTCTTTATTTCATGCTCATTTTTACTTGGTTTTGATGATCTAATAGTAGCTTGCAACTTGTGTGATATGAATGTGTTTGAATGTGGAAGAACCTTCTTATGTGCCATACTTTGTATCGTCTCTTTAAGCCAAGGATTAGTGATGGTTAAGGATTCATGTGAGGCAACTATCACTAAGAGATTAGCATGATTTGTGGAGCAATTAATAGTTAGAAGCCATGAGTTTTCTTTCATAGTTTTCCTCCTTCTCTTTACTTTGTTTTAAAAGTCATTTTCAAAATCTTTTTATCAAGTTCTTATTGATGTTTTCACCATCTTCTTAGAATCCTTGTTTTCATCTTTTTCACCATTGTTTTCATTTTCTTTACCAAAGTTTCATCTTCTCTTTTTCTATTTTATTTTTAAACCCACTTTCTAATCACTTCACTTGATATTTCATTTCTATTTTCTTATTTTCTTTAACCGATTCCACAACCACTTCTCCATTATTTTCACTTCGCCGATTTCATCGCCTCCGTTACCTATCACTCCTGGATTTTCTTTCTTTTTCTTTTCTCATTCTTAAACAAAGAAGAAATTGTTAACATAACACGTGAATAAGAACTATTAATATTTCTATCGCCTCCGGTCCCTATGGATTCGACCCATTGAGCCAATATTATAACAGAAGTATCAAGGAAACATTAGCACGCACACATGCTTTCACATCGATTTAAAAATACACATTTAAAGTGTTGGTTTCTGCATCGATCAAAACAATGGTGTCGTTGCCGGGGACGGGAATGGTTTAAAGTCACGTTTTTGTTAACATTTCTTCTCCGTTTCTGGTGTGCAGGTCATTTTTACAGAAACTATATATTGCAGAAGACTCCCCTTGCCTGTAGCTCCCTGCTCTAGAAAGCAGGGAAGCTACTTCTATTACATTGTCACGCTAAGGACTTGGGAGCCACAGAAACGCGGCCAATCCTAGGCCCCTGGTCCCTAAATTTTGCAGAGATCTTATAAGTTTCTTCTATTCCTATATTCTGTTGTAATCTGCTGCTAGTTTTATGTAATTATTGCTGGACACAATGCAATAAATTAAAGAACTAAAATACGATATTTGGGTGCTTTAAAATGGTTTAAACATTTGTATTTTAGCACGTATCAATTCAATTCCAATATACTGTATTTTGTTCTGATTTGTGATGTGGACTGATGTGGACTGAGGTGTACTTTAAAAGAGTTGGAAATGAAAGCTTTGAAACAATTTTTCTCTTTCTCTTGAAAAACAATGAAAAATAAGGATTTTTCTAGGTGAATAACAAAGACCTATTGCCCTCTATTTATAGGGAGAGAATAGGTTAAAACTCTTTTCTTTACACCTAATTTGACCTGCAAAAGGCCTCCAACAACTCTCTAAAACACTGTTAAAGAAGAAAAAGAAAACAGTTTTTCAGACTTGCCTAAAGAGGAAAGAGCCGTTGGGCTCTTGCAGGCGTAACGGTCGACCGGCCGGTCGACCGTTTGCCTAGTTGGCAAAGAGCCGTTGGTGAGAAACACCTAGAGGGGGGGTGAATAGGTGTAAATGCTAATCTAGAAACTAAATGCAAACTAAGTGCGCTAAATGCGGAAGCTAATGCAAATTATGCACAAACTAATACAATACAACAAGTGTAGCCGAATTCCCCTTGCGAGGCTCTGGACTAACTCCTCTTGATTCCCCTTTAAATGGGTTGAGGTGCTATGTGAAGCTCTTGTTGGATGAGTATAAGTTAGGCACACACACAAAAGCAATCCAAGCAATGTGAAATACACACAATCAAGTCAAGCATATAAGAGTGGATAGCAATATGAATAAATGCAAGGCAATATGAAATATGCACAACACAAGCAATATATGATATGAATGAATCAATGCTCAACACAAGCAAGTATGATATGATGATAAGTATGATGCTTTGCACAAATAAGAGAGAGAGTTAGAGAGACAATGGATCAATACGCAAACACCAAGATTTGTTTCGAGGTTCGAGTACCTTGCTCTACATCCCCGCCTACACCACCGTGTAGGATTTCCACTATCTCAACTCCCATCGAGGGAACCTCTACCGAAGAGGATTTCTTACAATACTAGGAGTACCAAACTCCTCTCTCAAACAACCACCTCACAACCGAGGGGTAAGGCCCGTAGCCAATACAACAACCAATCCACACACCTCTACCGAAGAGGCTCACAACCAAACTCCACCTCTACCTAAGAGGGAGCAAACCAATACCACTCCGATCACCTCTACCGAAGAGGGATACAACAAATAAAGGAGGGTTTACAACAAGTGGTTCAAAACCACAAACTCTCTTTTTCTTTCTCTTTCTTTTTCCACAAAACAAAGATCCTAATAGTTTAGGATAGAAGATAGCTCAAGCGTGGAAAACTAGGTGTTTGGAAAACTAGCAACAAAGAAAATCACTTGGGAAATCCTTCCAAAAGATATAGAATGAAAACCAAGACAAATCTCCCAAATATTCTTTTCTTTGATTTTTCCAAAAACCTAAAATAATAAAGATTGAAGAATTAAAGCCCCAAACACTTTTGAAAACTTGTTTTAAAACCTCTAGAAACCAGAAATTTTTCTCCTTAAAAAACTTGGCCAAATCCCCAAAGAGATGGGGTTTATATAGCCCCTATACAAAACTAGCCGTTAGGCTGAGCTGGCAGCTCTGACAGGCATCGGTCGACCGGCCCGGTCGACCGCCAACGGTCAAAAATGTGACCGTTGGGCAATAGCGGTCGACCGGCCCGGTCGACCGAAACATCCTGAGAGCAGAACTCTCATCTCGGTCGACCGGCCCGGTCGACCGTCCCAGAGACTCCAAAACGTGCACAGACTTGTGCACGTTGGTCGACCGTCCCGGTCGACCGGCCTATGGTGCGGTCGACCGGTCCGGTCGACCGACTTGGCCTGTCAGCCAGTCCTCAGTTCTGCACAGATACGGGATTTGAAAATAGGTCTTTTCACTCAATAAAAATCCCATAAATTCACAGTAAATCTAAAAAATAGTTTTAATCACAATAAAAACTGTTTTTCTAAAGATATGTTTTTCTAAAACTTGTTTTATCATTTTACTTTGATAACCAAACTTGTGATAAAAATTTCAAGACATATATCAATCATATCAATTCATTTTTGTGTCTTGCCAATTTTATCAAAAACAAAACTTGTATTTTATCAAACTAGAATTTTCCAAAACATGAATAGGATAGTCAAAATAAGTTTGTTTAAAAAATTAAGCATGCATGTATAGAATGAAGCAACTATACATATATCAATTTAAACTTGTTTTGATAAACTATTCATGAAAACCAAAACTCAATCATAAAACGTGTGTGATTTGTGCACTTGAGCATATCAACTAAACTAAGCTTTACAAATATGGATCTAAAACACAAACTCTAAACTAGATACCTAAGTCTTCTTGACGATCTTCATCTTCAAGTAGACTTGCTCCAAAACTCCGTGATTCTCCAAGTGCAAAGGTATGATCTTTAAGCTTTGGCACCGGAATCATCATGAATAGCTTCTAATCATCTTGTTGAAGCTAATCACCAACCTAATATCCTGTTAATGATCTGAAACTTAGAAACACAAGAATATTAGTAAACATAACTACATGAGTGTTGATCATCATCAAAACTAGAGTGGAAGGCCATTGGGCCAACAGTTGGCGCTCCGGTCGACCGTCCGGTCGACCGACCTCTTTGAGGAAACACGGTTTCCTTATACCGGTCGACCGGGCGGTCGACCGAAACAGACCGAGAGTGGCCTGCTTACAGTCGGTCGACCGGGCCGGTAGACCGACAGACGTGCACAAACGTGCACGTCCTGACACAGGCGCCGGGCGACCGGCCGGTCGGCCGGTCAACCTGAAACAGGGAAATCTGGCAGATTTTTGGAGTTGGAAATTTTGTGAGAAAATATTTTGAGATACTTATAACTAAGTATTATGCAAAAATAGTCTATACACATGTTTTAAACAAGATATTCAATTTGTAAAAAATTTGGGTACATGTATATATAAACTTAGGCATAAAACTTAGAAACAAACATTTAACATAGAATTTTGTAAAGGGAAAAGTGTGTGTGTATCCTAGAGCCAACTATCACATACTCAAACTTTAACATTCTATTCTTACAATGATTCTAAAAGACTTCAAGGCTTCAAGAGGGGCTTTCTCCACTTGATCTTCAATTTTGCATCTTGAGCCCAATTTGAGTTATCTTGAGTCCAAGTCACCTTCCTTTAGGGAAGAAAACACTTATGCAAGATAGAAAACCTGAAACACACTTAAACAACAAATAATATTAGTACAAATAACTAATATGTTTTGTAATCATCAAAACACACTAAAGACGGGTGATTGTAACCTTGGGCCAACACATATGGCATTGCATATAGCATAGGACAAACACATGGGTGATTTACTCACTTTGTGTTATATTCTTGTCTATATTGCACACTTGCATAAATTAAAATTTAGGGTAAAACCCAATACAAGATAAGGTGGGGAGTTTATCACCCTTCCTTAGCCCAAAAACTACCTCCCCACTCACACAACCCAAACCTTAATAAAATTGATAGACATTGGCTCCTAGGGACATCTCGGACTCATTAAGAGATTGACCGAGGGTGAAACTTGTTTGAATCATACTCTTGTGAAATCGGCGTCTAAGGTTGGGAATTAAGAGGTTACGCCTCGAAGATACTGTGGTTTGGCGTAATTAAGGCACGTTGCTTACGCATGGATACCTCCCACCGTATTTTTCCTTACCTGGCTGATTAGCTCGTAGTCAGATTCATACAACAACCTCCCCCGGGTAATCACCCAGTTATGAGTCGTCTAGGTCTAGGTCAACCTTAGTATAGGCTTGATTTTGATTTTTTTTTCTTTTTGTTTGTTGTTTGTTTTTTCTTTTCTGTTTGTATTTTGTTTATGAAATGGATTTCAACAATAATACTTCCAACTTCAATATAAATTCATATTTCACCTCATTTGACTCGAATAACTCCAACCTGGCTTTCTATAATATGAACCAATCAAATAGGCCAGATTGGATTTATCTGAATCAATGCAACCCATACCCCCAATCTTATGACCATAAATTTCAAAATAATTTCCACTCTTCATAGAGTCAATAGGGATTCACCTTCCCCGAGTCAAATTTTTAACCACCTTATCCATAATTTTCACATTTTTCACAATATTCATTCCCCAATTTTGCTTCCTATACTCCTTTTCTAGAACCACCAATTAAAGAAAAATCTAAGTTAGAAAGGAGTATAGAAGCCAATATGCAAGAGGCCGAGTAACAATTTCAGAGAATGTTGGCCTCCCCAATTCCATAATATTTTTAAAATTCATACCCATCATCTTTAGTTCAAAATAGAAAACCATCAATCCTGAAATTGAGTATGCGTGAGTCTGAGCAGCAATCGCAAAATCTGATGGACTCACTGTTTCACCAAAATTTCCAAAATCAATCTTCATACCCATCTTTTCAAGCCCAATCGCAACAAAACGATGAACCAATCAACTACGAAAAACTGCTTGAAGCCATGACTCAGGTTCAAATCGATCATAATCATGAAATAGATCTAATGGTCAAAACTCTCCATTCTTACCCTTCGGCCATTCCTGACGTTGATAACCATTCTGTTAGGGCTCAAGAATCATGTTGTTTTGGAAACCAAGATCAATTTCAGCAAACCCATTTGAACTTGACTAAAATCAGAATTTTGAGAACCATATTGACATTTTGGCAAGTTATCTCTTTCCTGTGATTGAACTTGAGAATGAATGTGATCCTGAACCTCAACTTGGTGATTCAATTTCACTTTCTGATTCAATAATGACTCCAGTGTTTTCGTCTGATTGCAATCTTTTTTCTAAGTCAATATTGGATCATGTGCCAGTCCATCGTGAAATTGAATCACCCATCTTTTATGATCATCAATTGAACTTGAGCAATATGATGCTTTTGAAAGTCCCATTGACAAATTGGCAAGTTCTCATTTTTATGAAATTGAATTCAAAGAAGAATATGACTTTGATCCACAAATTTGTGATCCAGTTCAGATTTTTGAATCAATATTGACTCCTGTTTTGTTACTTGAACTGAGCAATATTTTAGAGTCAATTTTGATTCCTGCACCTGTCATTGTCGAACTTGGATCACCAACCTTAAAAAGTCATATTCCATTGTGGAGAAATGAATGTGGACTTGAGTTTCAACTTCTTAATTTTGACCCACTTTCTAAACGACTTCCGACTCCAGAACCTTTACTTTTCAGTCACTTCCCTGAGTCGGTATTGTAGGTCACCTAGAGGGGGGTGAATAGGTGACAAGCTAGTCTAATATAAAGTAAATGCGAAATTAAAACTAATTATGCAAACTAACACTATTATGCTAAACACACCAAGTATAGTCAAAGAGTGTAGCCGAATTCCCGGTGAAGAGCTCCAAACTATCTCCTCAAGATTCCTCTAGAATAAGAGTTGAGCTGCCACTATGGCTCTCTTGGTTAAATACAAGTGTGAGCAAACAATCCCAAGCATATAACAATTAAGTACAAATATATCAAGCATATAAAGAGATAAATAATATAAGTATGCAAGATATATAAACACAAGTGAGTGAAAGAGAGAAGAGCAATCGCAAATACGGGAGAATTGTTTCAAGGTTCGAGCACACTTGCTCTATGTCCCTGCCTTCAACACTACGAAAGATTTCCACTAAAATCGATCCCGCAAGATTACTCGGTGCCGCAACACCTACAATGAACTCCCTCAATAATCCTTGGATCTGCAAGTCTCTCACTTGTTCCTGCAAGAACAACACACGTGAACCCGCAAGCTCGCCGAGGCCGCAACCTCTACAACTCCTCAAATATAAGGAGTGAAAAATTGGTAATCACTTCTCTTGATCACAAAAAACTCTCTCATAACAAGGATCCTAGAGAATAAATATAGCAATGAAAAGCTCAAGCTTGTGTGAGAAAAACTAGATAGATGTTGTGGTTGAAAACTCAAGAAATCTCTTTTGAAAACTCAAGAAAAACACTCTTGAAAAGCTCTCTTTTTGATATGGAGGTTTAGCCCAAAAACTTATTTAAAAACTTCTGTGGAAGATAGGAAAAACTAGCTCCAAAATATTTCTCAAAATCTTATTTAAAACTCACACAAAGCCCCATATTTATAGGCCAAGAAAAACTAGCCGTGATGGTTCAAAAACTGGTCAGAATGGTCTGTCAATTGACTGCCCGATCGACTGGTAAAATTTTTGACCGTTGGAGTCTTGCGGTCGACCAGTCGGTCGACCGACCTTAGACTCAGACTGTGCAATAGGTCAATTTTGAGCACAGTTTTGAAGTCTAAACTGTTCGAATTTGGAAATAAGTATATAGGATGAATTTGTAGTAAATCAAATCAATATCCTTTAATAGTAGAATGTTATAAACAAAATACTAAAAGGTATCAAACAAAAAATTGTAAACTGTTTTCAGAATAAGAATAGACTTCAACCCAATATTTGACATCTTTAACATTTGAATCAAAAAAAAATTATTGAATACGAAATGTAACTGAAAGTTATCTTTGAAATGAAATTTAAATCATGTTAATTGAATATAAGAATAAAAAGTTATGATCAGAAAATTATAAGGGTATCGAGCAGAATAACAGAACGGCCGGCCGCCTGGTCGATCGAGAAAACCCGAGAGCTCTACAAACTCAGTCGGTCGATCGCTCGGTCAGCCGATCTCTACTGCGGTTGACCGGTCGGTCGACCGAGCTCAAGTCACATGGGCTTGTACACGTCTTGTGCACGTCGGTCGACTGCTCGGTCGACCGGCTCAGGCTTTGGTCGACCGCAAGCAGCCTAAAAACAGTTTAACAACTTTTTAAAATACATCTTAAATTCCATAAAATCTCCATAAAATCCACAAAAATAAGTTCATTGAAATACTTTGAAGTACAAATATGTGTGATAAAAATAAATACATATTACAAACATGTGAACTATTTTTTAGGCATAAAATTTAAAGCTTAATACAAAACTGTATTTTTCGAAAACCAAACTTTTGTGTGTGTGTGTGTATAAGCTTGAGCAATCCTCAACTAATCTATCCTTTACATTTTATTCTAAAATAAAATCTTAAAATTTACAAACATGACACAAGTCTTCTTTAAAATCTTCTCTTGAAAATCTTCTTCTCCATTTCGACTTGGTCCAAATTTGATCCATGAGCTAGACTCCGCTTTGAGCACTTGATGTGATCTTGAAGCGCGAGCTCTTGAATCAACACGTGTTACCTTCAATACTTGACTTCGAATATTTTATTGAAGCTAAACACCGACTAAGATCTTCATTGCAAATCTGATACTAAATGAACACAAGATCATTGGTACTATAACTACATGAGTTAATTATCATCAAAATTAGGGTGATGGGCCTTTGAGCCAACAGGTATTAGTTCTTAAGTTCAAATCAATCATTCCATCTTTTCACACTTTATTTTGGGACAAGGATGTTGATAAAATTGACTCGAAAATTATTTTAAAATTTTAGAAATGAGATGGGGTAAATTTCATAATAAAAATCATCATATATACATCATAATTACAGGTTATACTAGAGGGATTTCTGGTGGATTCGTGCGAAGTCCACGCAATTTGGATTGGGCCGCATTTCGTGGACCAATCAGACCACCACCGGAACCACCACCTTGAGGTGATTTTTCCTTCCCTCTCTATTTGTTTCATGTATACATACATTCATGTTGCATTGAGGACAATGCATGAGATAAGTGTGGGTGAGGGTTTACTAACATAGAGTTTTTAGACTTTCTTTCTTTTTCACTTCTTTTAGGATATTCTTAAAATTTTTCTTTTTGTATAGGAATTTTTTTCCTTTCTTTAAAAACTTTTTGAAACAAGAAAATTAAGATGATCTTAGAAATTAAGGAAGCCTTAATTATGACATCTTAAACCTAGACAAAATAATGGATCTTATTTAAGATTATAGGTTAAGTAAGGTAGATTGGAAAGATAATTTTATCCTAAATTTTTTGTCTTGGATAGTATGCACTTCACACTTACACATTTATGGGATGGAAACAAAGACCATAAATGCCATAAAGCAAAAAAGAAAAAGAAAAAATATATGATATAGATGAATAAAAAATCACTTATTAAAACTGGATAGCTATGCCTCAAGAATCATGATTATTCACACCTAATGGTGGTCAAAAGAAATAAATAATCCCCCTAACTTTTGTGGCCTTGTTTACTCGAGTCCTTAAACCCGAAAGATGTTTTCTCATATGGTGCCCTAAGACCATCTGGTCTGGGAGTCATCAGCTAAAGGCTCACTACCCGGGTAAACTAGAAAGCCTAAGAAAACTAAGGAAAGAAAATAGTATATACATAAATAAATAGCTTGATGGTTAGAGTTGAAATCCTAGAAATCTTCAATGTTCACAAAGTGCATATTATTTAGGTTTTATGAAGGATAAAATATTCAATCCACTTTTGAATTCTTACCTAAATTGAAGACAAGATCTTGTATATATACTAAGTTTAAGGAAGAATAATTTTTGGTGGATTTATGATCTTAGATCGCTTATATTTTTGCAAAAATATTTCATAGACTTGTCTCTCTTTCAAAAAGAATTTTCAAAACACTAACATTTGTCTTCTTTCTTTATGAATTTTGTGGGTGCAATTCGCTGAAAACCCTCAGGAGACAACATTCCTCCTCTAGGGGTAACCTAGAGGTTTAAAGGCTAGTTGCACACGCTCGTAATAACATTTGTAGTTTAGTTTTTTCTTTTCTTATTTTGCTCTGAATGAGTAAAAGATAAGTGTGGACGTGTGATTAGTCTACAGTTTTGCACTTTTATATCGCATTTCCCTACCGATTTATGAATAAAATATCATTTCTAAACCGTGTTTTGGTCTATTTTGTAGATAATCAAATGTTCAAGGGCATAGGGGTAATAAGAGCTTAATTATACCCATTTTGGGTAATTAAACCGGATTTCTTGGAGGTCAAGCTAGAGAGCTTATAGAAGATACATTGGATCCCGTATTTGAAGACGTATATAGAGAAATACATGTCAAATATTGCAAAATCAGATACATACAGAAGGTGCTAGAAACCAGACGAACTATGTGAACAAAATTCAGGGAAATCGGCCCTAATTTTGCCATAGAAATGCTGTGGAAACGCGGCATTTTTGTGGGCCCACGCATTAATTTTCTACGTGTGGCTTCGTCTTGTCTTTTAGATCCTTCATATGCCTATAAATACTCTATTTATGGACCTGAGACGAGAATTCTGAAAGCAGTAGTTAGAATTTCTCTCTTTTAGTGTAGTGTAGGTGTTCTTCTTCCCTCTTATTTTCTTTTATATTTTCATTTTATTTTAGATCTTTTAATAGGGCTGAGATGATTCAGAGAGAGATAGAACGATATTAATGTAATAGATGGTGACAATCTATATAAAGGTGTCTTCTTTCTTCTCCATTGTAACCCTTTCCATCTTCTACATGTTGCTTAGCTAGTTTTTCTTCTCATGGCAATCTAACTACTAACCACTAACTAGCTAACTACTTAATTGATAATCTACATGAATCTAATAGCCTCTACAAGGCCTTACTCTTGCAAGAGCCATTAATAGCTCATGATGATAGATTCTAACATTCTAATATCTAAGCCACTAACAAGCTAACTTGCACTGTCTTCTTTATTTCATGCTCACATCTACTTGATTTTATTATGAAATTTAAAATGGAATTCATCAACAACAATTCTTTCAATCCTAATATGAATCTATATTTCACACCGATCCCATTTGATTCGGATAATTCCAACCCGACTTTTTACAATATGAACCAACCAAATACACCAGGTTGAACTTATTCGAATCAATACAACCTATACCCCCAAACTTATGACTATAATTTTCAAACTAATTTTAACTCTTCACAGAGTCATTGGGGATTCACCTCCCCCGAGTCAAATTTTCAACGACCTTATCAACAACTTTCACAATGTCCACAATATTCATTTCCCAATTTTGCTTCCTATACTCCTTTTCTAGAGCCACCAATTGAAGAAAAATCCGAGATAGAAAAGAGTATAGAAGCCAACCTATAAGAGGCCGAGCAGCAATTTCAGAACATGTTGGCCTCCCCAATTCCACAATATTTTCAATAGTCTTGCTCAGTCCCACCTCTTCAAAATGATCAAACATCCGTCTTGGAATTGACTGAGGAACTCTTGCGTGAGTCCGAGTGACAATCTCAAAACTTGTTGGACTCACAATTTTCACAATTTTTTTCAAAACTAAGATTCCTACGTTCCCTTTCTAGAACAACCACTTGAAGAAAAATCTGAGCTAGAAAAGAGTATAGAAATCTTACATGAGGCCTCACAACAATTTCAAAAACCTTTTGCCCAGTCTATCGATAGGTTAGAAACACAACTGAGTTAATTGGTTAACATTTATAGGAATGAGAAAACTAACTCTTATCAACTTTTGACCAATCCCGATATCTTTAACTCTATAGATTTAGATCAAGAATCATGTTGTTTTGAAAATCAAGATTCAATTTCAGCACACCAAATTGAACTTGACCAACATCAAAATTTTAAGAATCACATTGACATGTTGGCAAGTTATCCTTTTCCTGAAATTGAACTAGAGCATGAATATGATCATGAACCTCAATTTGGTAATTCAATTGCACTTTCTGATTCAATGTTGACTCGGTATCTTTACCTCACTTCAATTCTTTTTTCGAGTCAACATTGAATCCTGTACCAATCTATCGTGAAATTGAATCACCAATCTTTTATGATCAACAAATTGAATTTGACCAATTTCATACTTTTGAATGTCCCATTGACAAATTGGCAAGTTTTTATTTCAAAGAAATTGAACTTAAACAAGAATGTGACTTTGATCCTCAAATTTGTGATCCAATTCAAATTCCTGAATCAATATTGACTCATGTTTTGCTACCCGATTTGAGTAACATTTTAGAGTCAATTTTGATTCACATACCTGTTATTCTTGAACTTGAATCACCTATCTTAGAAAGTCACATTCCATTGTGAGGAAATGAATGTGGATTCGAATTTCAGCTTCTTGATTTAGACCCACTTCTTGAGCCAATCTCGACTCCAGAACCTTTACTTGACTTAAGTCAAATTCCTGAGTCAGTAGTCGTTCATGTGCTTCCTAAGTCCAAATAAATCATTCCATCTTATCATACTCCATTTTGGGACAAGAGTGTTGATAATAATGACTCTGAAATTATTTTGAAAATTAGATGGGATAAAATTCATAATAAAAATCATTCATATATACATCATTTTAGTGGGTTGTATTATAGAGGTTTCTGGCGGGTTCCTCCGAAGTCCACGCAAATTAGATTGGGCCGCATTTCGTGGACCAATCAAACCACCACCGGAATCAGCACCTTGAAGTGATTTTTCCTTCCCTCTCTATTTGTTTCATGCATACATACATTCACGATGCATTGAGGACAATGCATGAGATTAGTGTTGGGGAGGGTTTACTAACGTAGAGTTTTTAGATTTTCTTTCTTTTTCACTTCTTTAAGGATATTCTTAGAATTTTTCTTTCTATAGGATTTTTTTTTTCTTTTAAAAACTTTTTGAAATAAGAGACAATATTTTGATCTATTTTTAAAGAAAATTAAGATGATCTTAAAAATTAAGAAAACCTTAATTATGACATCTTAAACCTAGTTGAAATAATATATCTTGTTTAAACTTATAGGTTAAGTATAAAAGATTGGGGAGATAATTTTATCTTGAATTTTTTGCCTTAGATAGTTTGCACTTTACACAAACACAATTTTTGGGATGGAAACAAAGACCTAAAATGCCATAAAGCAAAAATAAATAAATAAATATATATATTATATATGAAAAAAATCACTTATTAAGCTGGATAACTATGCCTCAAGAAGCTTGATTATTCACGCCTAAAGGTGATAATAAGGAACAAATAATCCCTCTTAGTTTTGTGGCCTTATTTACTCGAGTCCTTAAATCCGAGGGATGTATTCTCATCTGGTGCCCTAAGAACCGTCCGGTCTGGGAGTCATTGGTTAAAGGCTCACTACCCAGGTGAACTAGAAAGCCTAAAAAAACTAAGGGAAGGAAATATATATATATATATATATATATTTATATATATATATATATATCAAAATAAATGGTTTGATGATTAGAGTTAAAATCTCAGAAATTTTTACTATCACAAAGTGCATATTAATAGGTTTTATGAAGGATAAAATATTCAATCCAATTTAAATTCTTACCTTAATTGAAGACAAAATCTTGCATATCGACTAAGTTTAAGGAAAAATAATTTTTGGTGGACTTATGACTATAGATCGCTTATATTTTTGCAAAAATATTTTGTAAACTTGTCTCTCTTTCAAAATGTGTTTTCAAAATACTAACATTTGTCTTCTTTCTTTAAAGATTTTATGGCTGCAATCCGCTGAAAATCCTCAGGAGACAAAATTCCTCCTCTAGGGGAAACCTAGAAGCTTAACGACTTGTTGCACACGCTCAGTGCAATCACGTCACCCGCGAAAGTGGTATAATAATATTTGTAGTATAGTTTTTCTTTTCTTGTTTTGCTCGGGACGAGCAAAAAATAAGTATGGGGTGTGATTAGTCTATAGTTCTACATTATTATATCACATTTTTCCACCTTAATTGAAGACAAAATCTTGTATATAGACTAAATTTAAGAAAGAATAATTCTTGGTAAACTTATGATCTTAGATCGCTTATATTTTTGCAAAAATATTTCAAAAACTTGTCTCTTTTTAAAATGTGTTTTCAAAATACAAACATTTGTCTTCTTTCTTTATGGATTTTGTAGGTGCAATCCGCTGAAAACTCTCATGAGACAAAACTCCTCCTCTAGGAGAAACCTAGAGGTTTAACGGCTTGTTGCACACGCTCAGTATAATCGCGTCACCTGCAAAAGTGGTGTAATAATATTTGTAGTATAGTTTTTCTTTTCTTGTTTTGCTCGGGATGAGCAAAAGATAAGTATGAGGGTGTGATTAGTCCACAGTTTTACATTATTATATCGCATTTTCCTACCAATTTATGAATAATATATCATTTCTAGTTGTGTTTTGGTCTACTTTGCAGATAAATCAAGAGTCTCGGGGTAAAAGGGTAATAAGAACTTAATTAAAGCCATTTTCGGGTAATTAAATCCGTATTTCTTGGAGGCCAAGTAAGGGAGCTTCTAGAAGATGCAATGAACCTAGACCCTTGCGCGCGTCAGATGAATATCCGGATGTATATACCCGAATCCAACCATAACTGGAAGGTCCTCAAAGCGATGGGAATATTCTCGCCAAAACCAGGGACTAACCAGGGACCTAAGTCCCTGGTTTGGCAGTGAAAACGCGACAATAGCCGTGTTTTCGTGGCCAAGTAGGCGAACCATGCGTCGATTTTTGACGCGTGGTCTCGTTTCGTCTTCTAGAAGTACTTTTTGCTTGTATATACCCCTGCAGATGCCTGAAATGCAAGCAAATTGAAAATATGCTATGTTTTCTATCTTTTAGTGTAGTATAGTGTAGGTGTTCTTCTTCTTTCTTTTGTATTTTTATTTTCTTTTAGATCATGTATTAGGGCTGAGAGATTCAGAGAGAGAAAGAGAGAGATTGATGTAATAGATGGTGACAATCTATGTAAAGGTGTATCCTTTCTTCTCTATTATAATCTTCTCCATCTTCTACGTGATGCTTAGCTAATCTTTCTTCTCATGATAATCTAACTACTAACCACTAACATCTAACCACTTACTTGATAATCCACATGAATCTAATAGCCTCTACAAGGCCTTGCTCTTGCAAGAGCCGTTGATGACTTATGATGATGGATTCTAACATTCTAACATTTCTAACATCCAACCCACTAACTTGCAATGTGTTCTTTATTTCATGCTCATCTCTAACTGGTTTTGATGATCTAATGGTAGCTTGCAACTTGTTGTGTAGTATGAATGTGTTATTTGAATGTGAAAGAATAATCTTATGTGCCATGCTTTGTATCGTCTCTTGAAACCAAGGACTAGTGATGGCCAATGATCCATGTGAGACAACTATCACTAAGAGGTTAGCATCGTTAGTGGAGAAATTAGTAGTTAGTAGCCATGAGTTTTCTTTTATAGTTCTTTTCCTTCTTGTTACTTTGGTTTAAAAACAATTTTCAAAACCTGTTTGATCATTTTTGTTTTCACCAACTTCTTAGTTCATCTTTATTCCATCTTCTTTTTGTTTTCAAACCACTTCTCTTTTGCTTTTACATCGCCGTCTTCATCGCCTTCACTATCGATCACTTCTGGATTTTTTTCTTTATCTTTTTCTCATTCTTTAACAAAGAAGAACTTGTTAACAACCGACGTGAACATAAATTGTTATTGCTTCTATCGCCTCCCGTCCCTATGGATTCGACCCGTTGAGTCAATGCTATAACGAAAGTATCGAGGGAACATTAGCACACACACATAATTATACTGATTTCATAAAACACACATTTTAGAGTGCTTGTTCCAACCCGATCAAGATGGTATGCACGAGAAAAGCATAAAATAAAGCATGAAATTAAAAGAGAAGAATCGCGTCACAGAAATTATAAAGAAAAGTAAAGAAAGCTTAGACTGAAACGGTGCACGATCTTATTGAAGAAGACTAAATTTCATAAAAGAATCATCGTTACAAAACTCTCATTCTTCTCCAAACTCACAATATAATCCATAAAACTCTCCTCTATATTACTTTTCGGCCTTCTGGTTTACAATTTTATTTACGGATACAGGTATTTATAGGGAAAAATAGGATTTAGGATAAGCCACGAAGATAGGGGAGCAAGATCTCATTCTAATTCAAACATTATGCCGTAGAAACTAGGCTCTGGCCGCGTTTCCGCGACCATATCCTAGCCGTAAAGCCAGGTGCTAGGGGCTCCCTTCCATTGATTTATGCTCTATCCTTTTTCCTCTTGGAATTTCAATTTGTCTTCTAGAATTGATGAGATATCCCTTTATCTTCAGCGAAACTGATTAGGTTTTTAAAAATCTATTTTTTCTTTTGAATTTAGACTGGTATTATCTTATCTGATATATCTAGTCTTCAGATAAGATGGTTTCTAAAATATCTGAATTTGAATAAATCTCCTCGATTTGCTTGATCTTTTAATTTTTTTGGATTTAATTAGATAAATCTGTCAAATCTCTCTTTTCTTCATTAATTACACTGCATGCCACTAAACATGAAAATACATTAAATAGCAGGATTTTATTTAAAAGTAAATGAAGAAATGTGATATATGTGATAAAAAAAATATGCAATGCACGTGTATAATTAGCTACACGCTAATATATTGACTAAAAAGTGAAGTCAAATTTCCAAAGAAGAGTTCTACAACTTCTTCTAAAGATTCCTCTTTAACAAGAGTTTGAGGTGCTTAATTATTTTCTTGGCTCAATCAAGTGTAAGCATACGAAACTATATCAAACATATAAAGGTAAGAAATTAATTGCAAGTAAGACATAAACTAGAGTGAGTTGAGTTGAGAGAAAGAGAGGGATGAGCAATCGCAAATATAGGAGAATTATTTCGAGGTTCGAGTCACTTGCTCTTCATCCCTTCCTTCACCGCAATGAAGGATTTCACTATACACAATCCCAAAAGATCACTCAATAAACAAGTACTCTAAAGAACTCTTGGACCCGCAAGTCCCTCATTCAGTGCCACAACACCTACAGTCACGAGCCCGCAACCTCGAATGCTTCAAATACAATGATGAACAACTTGGTGCTCAATCTCCTTAACTACAAATAATGAACTCTCACATCCAAAGCTTCTATAGACTAAATAGAGGAGATCAAGTTTGTGTGAGAAAAACTTAGAGATTTGAAAGTGGAGGATAAAAAAAACCTATTGAAAAAAACTTCTTTGAAGATGTTAGAATTTGTAGCACAAAAACAATTTCTCCAAAAACTTGTTTTCTTGATTTTTCAAATCTTTTTTCAAAAACTAAAACTTTAATTTTTCTTTCCAAAACTTCATTTAAACTCTCTACAATGGGTCCTATTTATAGGGAATATGATGAGCCCGTTAGAAACTAATCCCAATCATTAAGAACATGTTTAAACCCAAATAAAGTAAGATATAACCGTTTGGAATAAAAAAATCAGAAATTTAAAACTAACAGTTATAGGCAAACTGCTGCCTTTAGTAGCAGTGCGATCGACCACCAACAGCTAGAAAATTAGTCGTTGGAGCCAGCGGTCGACCGCCCAGTCCACCGTGCAGAGCAGACTATTATGCTCTGCACAGCTGGCGGTCAACTAGCCGGTCGACCTACCAGCCCAGTTGCCCAATGATCGATTGTGTGCACAAAACAATGCTTGTGTGCACGTATGATCAATCTCGCGATCGACTGTGTGCACAAGCCAGTGGGTTGCCGCACCACCGGGCGATCGCCCAGTTGATAGTCGTAGGCCAAAAACAAATTTTTTTTGATCTTTTAAAAATCTTTTAAAATCAAACTAAATTTCTATAAAATCTACAAAAATAAGTCTTTGTAAATACATTTGAGCATAAATATATGTGATTAAAAATTTACACATATAATTAACATGTGAACTTCTTTTTGAGATATGAAATACAATTTTGAAAAAAAACTATATTAAAATTATTTTTCCAAAAACTAAACTTTAAATTGAAAAACAAGTTTTCTTCAAAACTTGAATAAGTAATTTTCTCAAACTAATTTGAAGCACCAATGTGTATGGATAAAATCCAGTACATATAAAATAATATGAACTTGTTTTTGATAATAATTTTCATAAAAACAAAATGCACGCTAGTTAAACCGAAATGGGTTAAACCATAAGTTTTGTTCTTGAAAACTAATATCAAATTTTTATATGTATATAATCTTGTACAATCAAGTCTAATCTAAACTTTACAAAAATCTAAATCACATATTTACAAACTAGAGTCTTTTCTTCTCAAAATGATCTTCTTCTTCACTTTGACTTGATCCAAACTTAATTCCTTTAAGCTATACTCCTTGAGTTCTTGACGTGGTCTTTATACTTGAGCTTTTAAATCAACATGTGTTAGCTTCAAACTTGACTTTGAGTCTTTTGAAGAAGTTAGACACTGAAGTAAGATTTTGATTAATATCTGAAACTTAAATAGCACAAGATCATTAGTATACATGAGTAAATCATCATCAAAACTAGAGTAATGGCCTTTGGGCCAACAATCTCTCTCTTTTTATGATAACAAAACTCATGAAGTTATATATGCATGGATTAGTGAAAAGCTTCATAAAAGCTCCCCTTAACTTATGCATAAAAACAATAGGATATTCAATAAACCTCAATAAACATCAATCAAAATATACATATATGCATAAACCCTAAAAATGCATATATAAACACTCAAATCCTCTCGCCCTTTTTGTAACTTTATCAAAAGGGTAAAGAAAACAAATAAGTTATATGCGATATAAATTCATAACGAGGAGAGACATTAAGTTAACTCTCCCTGCATACATACATTATATGAAGATGGGATCACTAAACCTTAAATCACATAAACATAATGTATAATATATTGATGGAGATGTTAAACTCCCCCTACACGCGTGTACGATATAGAGAAGAGAGGTCAAGTGCTTTTTTATACAATACACTCATCATAAAATTATATATAAAGGAGATGTCAAGTTAACTCCCCTGCATACAACAACAACAACTAAGCCATTTGTCCTAAGTATTTGGGATAGACTACATGAACCAAAAGAGAATTACGCCGGATCGGGCACATGGATCAACTTTCTCCACTCATTCCTATCAAGAAATATGCCTTCACGAAGACCTTTAGCTTCTATATCTTGTCTTATTACCTCCATCCATGTTTTCTTTGGTCTCCCCTGCGCTATTTTAACTTGCCCTAAATTGATATGCTCTACTCGTCAGACTTGCGCATCTGTAGGTCTATGTCGCAGATGACCAAACCATTGTAGGCAGTTTTCTCGCATTTTCTCTTCTATAGAGACTACACCAATCTTAGTACGAATATCCTCATTTCTCACCTTATCTCTCCGCGTGTTACCACACATCCAACGAAGCATACACATCTCTGCTACACTCATCTTTTGGGCATGATGTCTCTTTATAGCCCAACATTCTGTGCCATATAATAAATCTGGTCTAATAGCAGTCTGACGAAACTTTCCCTTCAGTCATAACGGAATGTTATGATCACATAAAACTCCTATTGCGCTCCTCTATTTCAACCAGCCGGCTTGAATCCTATGGTTGATATCACTATCGATCTCCCCGTCCTTTTGAATAATAGAACACAAGTACTTAATATGACTGCTCATCAGTATTTCTTTTCCATCTAGTCTCATAATACTATAATCTCGGATTCTCTACTTACTGAATTTACACTCCATATACTCTGTTTTGGCCCTACTTAATCTAAAACCTTGAGATTCTAGAGTTTTCCTCCATAACTCCAATTTAACATTTACCCCAGCTCTCGTCTCATCGACTAGGACAATATCATCAGCAAATAGCATGCACCACGGTATCTCATCCTGAATAGCTCTAATAAGCTCATCCATCACTATGGCAAATAAGAATGGACTCAATGCAGATCCTTGACGTAATCCAATTGTGATAAAAAATCACTTGTTATGCCTCCACAAGTTCTGACATTTATCACTACTCCATCGTACATATCTGTAATTACATCAACATATTTGATGAGACTCCCTTTTTCATCAATGTCTACCATAATACCTCTCTTGGCACCTTATCATAAGCTTTTTCTAAATCAATAGAGACCATATGTAAATTTCTCTTCCTCTTTCAAAATCGCTCTATAAGTTGACGAAGCAAATGAATAGCTTCTGTCATCGATCGCCCCGGCATGAACCCAAACTGGTTCTCTGATATTGTAACATTCTGTCTTAACATGTGTTCAATTACCCTTTCTCAAAGCTTCATGGTGTGACACATGAGTTTTATTCCACGGTACTTTGAACAACTTTGGATATCACCCTTGTTCTTATAGAGAGGTACTAAGGTACTCTTTCTCCACTCATTTGGCATCTTTTTAGTTAGCCAGATCTTATTAAAGAGGTTTGTCAGCCATCTCACACCCACCTCTCGTAAGCATCTCCATACCTCAATAGGAATTCCATCTGGGCCAATAACTTTTCTTAACTTCATCATCTTCAAGGCCTCTTTAACTTCAGATTTGCTTATTCTGCGCATATAATTATAGTTCATATCCTGGCACTGAATGGTAAGGTCATCCAAGTCTTGAGTAGAACTACCATTAAACAATTTGTCAAAATACTCTCTCCATCTTTTTTTGATTTCTTCATCTCAAACTAAAACCTTCTGATCCTCATCTTTGACATACCTCACAGTATATAAGTCTCTAGTCTTTCTATCCCTTATTCGAGCAATTCTATATATATCATTTTCAACCTCTTTAGTGTCCAACTTCTCATACACTTCTTTGTACACTTTAGCTCTTACATTCTGAACAACTTTCTTAGGCTCCTTCTTGGCTAGCTTATACCTCTCAAAACTCACTCCATCACAATTTTTCTTCAAATATCTATAAGAGTCTCGTTTGATCTTAATGGCAACTTTTACCTCTTCATTCCACCATGATGTGTCCTTACATAGTGGAGCACCATCCCGTGACCCACCAAGTACATTTTTAGCTATTGTTTTAATGCAGCTAGCAATTTTGTTTCATGTTGCATTGGGATCATCTTGGGCTTTCCAATCTGCTTCATGTACTACTCGATCTACAAAACTCTTTGGTTACCTTCTTTTAGCCGCCACCTATATATATATATATCAAAATGATATATATATATATATATATATATATATATATATATATATATATATATATATATATATATATATATATATATATATCAAAATGATAGATACCGAATGAAAATTTTAGATAAACTAATTATAAATTCTCGATAACCAATACTTATTTAGAATACCAATTGAAATCTTAGACCAATTTGAAAAATATGCAAAAGATATTGATACCAATTGAAACAAATGTATACCAAGCAATTGAAATCAAAACAATTTAAATTTCTCTCTCAATTTTAAAGTAAAAAGAGTAAAATCAAAATGAATCCATTTTTAAAAATTTTCTCCCCATTTTTAAAACAATAACAAAATAATTGCATAAGCTTAAGAAATAATGATACTAATTAAAATTGATACCAATCCATGATATCAATTGAAATGAAAATTCATGATACCAAAAAAAGAAAATAAGCTTAGCAAGAGATTAATTTGTACTAAAGACTATGCACAAAAATATGCATGAATAATTTCAAATCAAGCACAATCAATCAATCATATGTGTGTATGTTACCAATTGAAACTTTATACGACTTAAAATTTGATGCATACATATATAGATTAACATGAATGAGTATAAAAAAATTAAATATCATATAAATCAGGTGTGTAACTCATTTTTATCAACAAATTACATGCACATGTCAATGACAGTCAATTGAAATTATGCAAGGCATTATCACCCAACCAACTGCCCACTAAGGGTAGGCATTTTCAAAAATAGCTATTTAGATAAAGTTGAAAATAGTTTAAAAATACTACTATTTGAAAATAGTTTTTAAAAAATTCAAAATAGTACATGTATGAATACAAGAATCATCAAAAAATAGGATATACACATATAACTAAAGTAAAATTAAATATATATAAGATATGAATTGCACAAAATTAGGAGTGTATCTAAAAATCTATATAAATATATCACAACTTCTAAAAAAATTACATTTAAACATATAAACAAAATATGTAAATCATGATATGCTAAAATTATCCAATTTAAAACATATATAAATATAAAATAGAGTATAGAGGTAATTATCAACACCGATAAAAGTAATCTCCATTTGTCTAAATCAATGTGATCTTCCCACCTAAACTCCTTGATAGTGATGCACCAAATATTTGACCATCAAACTTTGATTACTTTCACCATCAAGGCACCAAACTCTCTCATATTTTGAGAGAGCTTACACCTATATCAAATACAATTGGTATGAATTTTGATACTCAAATGCTTTTAGGTCCTTGGGGTTAGTATTTCGAACCTAAACAGTCTTAGTTATAAGATTCAATTTATCATAGCAAAATTAGAAATATGGCTTTTTGTGGCCACAATGTGAGCAAGTATATATATTGACATACTTATAATTATGACCTTTATGTGCGTGTCGTGAAGTATGTGCATGAATATGTGGAGCTTTTTTCTTTTGAAATAAGAATTTCAATCTCTTATGGTCAAAAGTACATTGCTTCAAAGTTGAACCTAAACAATCAATCATATTTTTAAAACATAAATCTCATTTTTGTCAATAGAAGAATAAATAATATTTGTATGAGAAACAAAATTCTTTTCTTTGGAAATCAATTCAACTTGGTTATTTTCTTTCAAAATCACCTCTTTTTCTTTTAAAACAATGTAAATTTTTGAAGATAAAACATCATTTTTTCTTCAAATTCAAGTTTTTCTTTTTCATCAAATCATATTTTTCAAAATAGTTCGTCACAACACATAGCAAGATCAATATATGATAATTTATCATGTTCATCAAAATCAAATTCCGAGTTTACCTCAATGGTCATCCCCTTGGGCCATGAAACATATATGTGCGGAATCATCTTCTCTTTTAGATTCACTGTCTGAATCCCACGTTGTGGTTTTCATTGCCTTTTTTCTTCTTTGTCATTTTTTTCTTTGCTTGCCTCTCTTGTGGCACATCCTCTTCGTGTTCTTCACAAGGAGAATGAGTTCTTCATCATTGTTTTCCATTGATTTTTGCAAAGGGGAAAACCTACAAAAAAAAAGGTCGAGGAGCTAAATTACAAGTAATTCTTTGCAGGAAGAAGATTACAGGTAGATCCCCTCTGAGATTTTTGGGAAAGTGTGCCAGTAGGAATCTGATCAGCGCGCGATCACTTTATCCTTTGACAATGCGATCAATCAGACAATCGGACTGCTGCCTGATGGGATTCCCTTCTCGTCTGATTCAGGGAATCAGAAAACAGAAGGTTAGTAGAACCCTCTTTTTACTTCTCAAACTGCCTCCACTTGGGAATTCCTTCTCGCCTGATTCTGGAGATTCCTTGAAAGGGAGGAAGATCTTAGGGTATTAGCACCCTGATTAGAGAAGTAGTTCTCTGAATGCTTGGAAGCAAGAGAGTAGATCTCTGTCTTTTTCCCTCTCTTCAGGGGTCTCGGTCCGTCCTCTGTACGCCTTTGGTACGATTGTCCTTGAAAATCTGAAAACAAATTGAGTCAATTTGTTTTAATCTGAAAGTAGCCCTGTCGCGAGCCTAGAGATAGCTTTTGCGAAGCTAGGAATAGTAAGTAGTGTTGATCCCTTGATTCGTACTGCTAAATGAGGGATGCGCCCTTGATTCTTTCCAAATAACTGAAAGATTTCTTCAGATCTTCTCACTTGATTGGGAGAGTCAAAAGATCATGGCAAACAACTACCAAATTTGATCTTAATTAGATTTGATCTCATCTGGATTTGATCTCGTCTGGAGATTTGATTGGTCAAAGGTGACCATAGAAGACCCGCAGCGAAGCTGTCACGTCGAGCTCAAAGCGGAGCTGGAAGGAGCATCAGGCGAAGTTAGAAGAAAGCTCTTCAGCGGAGCTAGATAACTTTGTGGCGAAGTTGAAAAACACCTAGAGGGGGGTGAGTAGGTGTTAATGCTAATCTAATGATCTTTTTAAAACAAGTATGTATGTATGATGCAACCGGTCACTCAAAACAAGAAATTGAAGCCGAATCCCCCGTGAAGGGCTCTAGAACTTCTCCTCTTTGATTCTTCTATATTATAAGTTGAGGTGCGTAATTGCTTTCTTGTTGAGATGAGTAAAGATTGAAAAATGCAAGTGAATGAAATGGAAGCAATGAAGTGCAAGCAAGAGGTATCACAAGATAAAAATGTAAAACAATGAAAAACAATAAGGAAACCAATCGTAAACAAAAGTAATTTGTTTCGAAGTTCGAGCCACCGCTCTACGTCCCCGCCTCCACCACCGTGAAGGATTTCCACTAAATCCGAAAAGGGAATTACAAGAGGTCTACACAAGACCAGAGTACCGAACTCCCACCAATCCAACCTCTACACAAGAGGGATCTCAACACAAGGAAAAATACAAGTAACAAGGTGATCAAAAAGACCACAAACTTCTCTCTTACAACTCCTTATAGAATGGGAAAGATTTTTGGCTCAAGAAGTGAAGTGAGAAAATTCAGTTGTAAAGAAGTAAGAAAGAGCTTGAAAACACTGAAAAACTTCAATCAAGAATGCACTTTAGAAAGTGAAAGCTTTGAAAACTTTTCTTTCTTTTTGAAACTAAAACAATGGGAATTTTTCTTGAATTTAACAAGGGACCAATGCCATCTATTTATAAGGAGACCAATGCCATCTATTTATAAGGATTTGCCATGAGCAAATCATCATTTAAACTAGGTTAATAGGTCAGGAATTAGCCTCCAGAAATTCAGAGATAGCTGAACAAACATCAAAATCAAATCCAGGAAAACAGATTCCAAGAAAGTAGCCGTTGGTGGCTACTGGCGGTCATCGGTCGACCGGCCCAGTCGACCGGCAGTCTATCTGGCAAACTAGCTGTTGGACTCGGTCGACCGGTCGGTCGACCGGAGGCTAAACAAAAAAACACAAGTTTGTTCTGTCGGTCGACTGGCCCGGTCGACCGAAAAAACCCGAGAGCAAGGGTCAGTCAATCGGTCGACCGGTCCGGTCGACCGACAGACGTGCACAAACGTGCAACCAATGCCACTAGGCCCGGTCGACCGGTGCGGTCATCCGATCAGGCCTGAAATAGATCCGGTCGACCGCTCGGTCGACCGATGGGCCTGAAACAATATTTTTATAGGAAAAATTTTGAACTTAGAAGAATTTTTAAAATATTTTTAAATGGCTAGATGATTAAGTAGCATGCTATAAGGGTTGGTATACATGATATAAACAAGATGCAAAAATATAAAATATTTAGAGACATGTATATCAATCAAGACATGTACCTAATTCAACTATCCAAAACAAAAACCGTATTTTGAAAAAATGAAAGTGTCTGTGTGTTTTCTTGAGTCAACTTATCATAACCTCATTCTTTAACAAACTAATTCTTACAACGGTTCTAGGTGACTACAAGATCTTCAAATTAGGGCTTCTCCATATGCAATGTTGAATAGCTTGAATCGTTGAACCCGAATTAAGTCAAAAATACCTTCCTTTAGGGAAGAACATATTTTGAATCCTTAGAACTCTGAAACACACTTAAATACTAAAATATAATTAGTACAAATAACTATATATGTTTTGTAATCATCAAAACTCAAAAACCAGGTGATTGTAACCTTGGGCCAACAATCTCCCCCTTTTTGATGATGACAAAACATATGAGTTATTTAACAAAAAAATGAGAAAAATGGGAAAAGAGCTTGGAAGCTCCCCCTCAAAACATGCTATATCTATAAATGGCTATATACATGAATGAATAGTAAAAAAATAAGAACTTGGCATAAGAGAGAATTCAAAACATATAGCTCAACAAACAATAACTCAAAACTTAAAACTCAAAACTCAAAATACATAACTCAAAACTCAAAACTCAAAATACATAACTCAAAACTCAAAACTCAAAATAATAAACTAACTTTTTCTCCCCTTTTTGTCATACATCAAAAAGGGTAAACATTGTTAAAAAAAATTTCAAGATTCCATAACACAAACATTCAATTCACCACAAATAAATGAAAATCTAGTATAGTCTAGTGGTTTTGTAAATATATCGGCAAGTTGAAAATCGGTAGAAATATAATCAATGTCAATATCACCTTTCTCATAATGATCTCTAAGAAAGTGATACCGAATGTCAATGTGCTTAGTTTTACTATGTTGATTTGCATTTTTAGTCATATGAATAGTACTAGTATTATCACAAAATATTTTAATATCGTCAAAATGCAAATCATAGTCAAGAAGAGTATATTTCATCCAAAAGACTTGTGCACAACAAGCCCCCGCCGCAACATACTCCACCTCGGCGGTTGAGAGGGTTACCGAATTTTGTTTCTTGGAAGACCATGAAACAAAACAATTACTGAGAAATTGACATGTTCCACTTGTACTCTTCCTATCTACTCTACAACCCGCATAGTCGGCATCCGAAAAACTCGTCATGAAAAATTGCCCGGTCTTCGGATATCACAAACCCATTTCAATTATACCCTTAAGGTATCTAATAATGCATTTTACCGCAATCAAATGGGACTCTTTAGGATACGAATGAAATCGAGCACAAAGACATACACAAAACACCGGCCTACTAGCCATTAAATACAAGAAGCTACCAATCATGCTACGATAAAGTTTAATGTCTACATTTGTACCTTGTTTATCCTTGTCAAGCTTAGTGGTGGTAGCCATGAAAGTTTTGCTTGTCTTAGCCCCTTCAAACCCAAATCTATCTCTTGATAAGTTCCTTCGTGTACTTGGCTTGATTGACGAAAATCCCATCCTTCCTTTGCTTGATTTGGAGACCAAGGAAGTAGTTAAGCTCACCCATCATAGACATCTCAAATTCCTCCTTCATGCATGATTCAGAAGCTTTGCAAAGATTTTCATTAGTAGAACCAAATATGATATCATCAATATATATTTGAACTATAAGTATATCATTATCAACATGTTTGATAAACAAGGTAGTATCTATTTTTCCTTTATTAAAACCATTAGAAATAAGAAATGAAGAAAGTCTTTCATACCAAGCCCTAGGGACTTATTTTAAACCATAAAGAGCTTTGTCTAGTTTGAAAACAAAACGGATGTGTAGGATCAACAAACCTGGGGGGTTGTTCAACATACACCTCCTCTTCAATAAATCAATTTAAGAAAGCACTTTTTACATCCATTTGAAAAAGTTTAAAATCTTTATATGAAGCAAATGCAAGTGTCATCCGTATGGCTTCAAGCCGTGCTACGGGTGCAAAGGTTTCCTCAAAATCGATACCTTCGACTTGAGTGTAACCTTGGGCCACTAACCTAGCTTATTCCTAACAACATTTCCCGACTCATCCAACTTGTTCTTAAAGATCCACTTAGTACCAATTGTTGGTCTATCGTGGGGCCTAGGAACAAGGTGTCAAACTTGGTTGTGCTCGAATTGATTGAGCTCCTCTTGCATGGCAAGCAACCAATATGAGTTGCCCTCGGCTTCGAGGATGTTCTTTGGTTTAAAATGAGAAATAAATGCATAGTGCCCACAAAGATCATGAAGTTTAGAGCGAGTAGTTACCCATTTTGATACTTCACCTATAATAAGATCCTTGGGATGATGTGGATTGAATCTCCAATCTTTTGGAAGTGGTTGAGTAGTCTCCACTTCAACTTCTTGAACTTCATTTTCTTCATCACCCTTTGGCATATCTTCAAGAGTAGGTGAGTCCTTCAAAGAAATTTTCTCCATGTCTTCATTTAGGGAATCTATTTCTACAACATTCTCAACAAACACATTAGATTCCTCAAACTTTACATGTATAGATTCTTCAATAGTCAAGGAGTAACCAACAAAAATTGCTTCATATGATTTTGCATCAAATTTACCTAAATTATCTTTAGTATTCAAAACAAAACATTTACATCCAAAAACTTTAAAGTATGAAACATTTAGTTTTCTTGAAAAATAAATTTCAAAAGATGTTTTAGAAGTGTTTTTGCATAAGAAAACCCTATTTGATATGTAGCAAGATGTGTTAACGGCCTCGGCCCATAGATAATGAGGGAGACCTTACTCATTTATCATTGTCCTAGCCATCTCTTGTAATGTACGATTTTTCCTCTCAACGACTCCAATTTATTATAGAGTTCTAGGACAAGATAGTTCATGCTTAATTCCATGTTCTTCACAAAAAGTGGTAAAGGGTTGGTTATTGAATTCACCACCTCTATCACTTCTTATTCTTAAAATAGAAGAATCTTTTTCCTTTTCAACTCTTTTCTTAAAGGCTTGAAAATATGAAAAGGCTTGATTTTTGTGTTCTAAAAAGAAAACCCAAGTAAAACACGAGAAATCATCAACTAAAACGAAAGCAAAACGATTCTCACTTAGACTTTTGGTTTGTGTAGGACCAAACAAATCCATATGGATCAACTCCAAAGGTCGTGATGTCATGATATCCTTGATTGACTTGAAAGAGGACTTGGTTTGTTTCCCAAGTTGGCAAGCATCGCAAATGCGGTCCTTTTCAAATTTCAAGTAAGGAATACCTTTCACCATTTCCTTGTTGTTTAATCTAGATAGATGGTCAAAAGTAATGTGGCCTAATCTCCTATGCCATAACCAAGAGTCATCATCGAGGGCTTTCAAACAAGTATCATTGCATAGCATATTATACATGTCAATCATGTATACATTATTTTCACGAAATCTGGAAAATATACATGTATTGGATTGTTTATCAATAACTCTACATGCTAGGTCATCAAAAACAACATCAAAACCTTTGTCACAAAGTTGACTCGCACTCAAGAGATTATGCCTGAGGCCATCAACTAAAATAACATTTTCTATTAAAGGAGATGTACCAAGTTTAACATTACCAATACCAATGATTTTTCCTTTGGCGTCATCTCCGAAGGTGATGGTGCCACCTTCATGGTATCTTGATAGGGTTGCGAAGTTGTTGATATCCCAAGTCATGTGCCTTGAGCAACCACTATCAAGATACCACAACTCCTTACGTCGTTGGGCTTTGGAATATACCTACATCATTTAACAAATTTGTTGACTTTGGTATTCCGAACCCAAACATGATTATGCGATGCATTAATCCTATCATAGCAAAATTTAACCAAATGACCTTTACGGCCACAATATGTGCATGCATACACTTTACCATACATGAATGCATGATGAGTGTGTGGAGTGTGGGCATGTTTAGGATGCTTAGCATGATGTAAAGGTTGTGATTTATGAACATGAGCATGAATAGCATGTGAATGTTTCTTTGGGATATGTTCCTTAGGAAACATGGCCTCTAGTCTAGTTTTATCAAATTTACATTTCTTCAAAACTACTCCTAATGAATCAATTTTCTTCTTTAGCAAAGAAATCTCATTTTCATCAATTGTGGAAATTTACCTTTGCAAGAAATCTTATAGTCATCAAAATTCTTTTGAGTAGAAGAGAGAGTTAAAAACAATTCATCTTTTTCTTTTGTGAGAATGAAAACTTTGTGGTTGAGTGATTCATTTTTCTTTTTCATTTTCAAGTATTTCTTTTTAAGAAAATCATAGTTATGAGATAGTTCTTCAAAAGCTTCTCCTAGTTCATCTATAGATAGTTCACAATCAATGGAAGTATCGGGAGTTACCTTGCTTGTGCTTTCATTTACCATGAAGCACATGTTGGCTGTGTCGACTTCCTCATCGGATTCACTCTCCGAATCTCAAGTAGCCTTTACAACTTTCTTTTTGTATGGCTTCTTGGAGGTGGAGGGTTTGCCTTTGTTTTCCGGACATTCCGCCACAATGTGACCCGGCTTCCGGCAATTAAAGCAAATGATTTTCTTCTCTTCTTTACCTTGCCATCTCCTTCTATTTTGGAACTTTGCCTTGTTGTACATTCTCCGAACGTTCTTTACAAGAAGAGAAAGATCTTCATCATCCTCTTCTTCATCATCCTCGTCGGAGTAGGTGGAAGAACTCTTGAAGGCAATAGCTTTCTTCTTGGGAGGAGCCATCTCTTCTCTTGCTTTTCTTTCCATCTCATGGGTCTTGAGATTCCCAATGAGACCGATAAGCTCCATTTCTTCCTTGTCATTGAGCTCCTTCAAAGTTGTGGCTTTGACTTCCCAAGATGGAGGGAGTGCACAGATGATCTTCCTCACTTTTGGTCATTGTCAATAGCATCACCTAAAGAAGAAAGTCCATTAGTAATCTTTGTAAACTTAGTAACCATATCATCTATGGTTTCATTCTCTTGCATAGAAAAGTTTTCATATTGGGAACGAAGAAGGTTGATCTTTGCCCTCTTTACTTGTGAAGTTCCCTCATGAGTGACAAGTAAGTGAGTCCAAATCTCATGTGCAGATTTGCAATAAATGACTCTAGAAATATCATCGTCATTAAGAGCTTGAAGCAAGGCATAGTGTGCCCTAACATTAGCATCAAACTCTTTCATGACAATATCGGACCAAGTGTCCTCATCACCAAGGGGTGCACTAAAAGGTTTGGTCACCGCCTTTGCAATCCGGCTCCCTAAGAATTGCAAAAATACGGTCATCTTAACCTTCCATATGGGAAAGTTAAGGCCATCAAACTTGGGTGGGGTCTTAATTCCTTCGGCCATTTTTACTAAGTGTATGAGGATGAAAAAATGAATATAGCGATTAGCAATATAGGATCTCTCTAAGGTTGTTAAGCTAAGAGCCTAGAGACCAAAGCTCTGATACCAATTGAAAAACACCTATAGGGGGTGAATAGGTGTTAATGCTAATCTAATGATCTTTTTAAAATAAGTATGTATGTATGATGCAAGGCGGTCACTCAAAACAAGAAATTGAAGACGAATTTCCCGTGAAGCGCTCTAGAACTTCTTCTCTTTGATTCCTCTAGATTATGAGTTGAGGCACGTAATTGCTTTCTTGTTGAGATGAGTAAAGACCGAAAAATGCAAGTGAATGAAACAGAAGCAATGAAGTGCAAGCAAGAGGTATCACAAGATAAAAATGTAAAACAATGAAAAACAATAAGGAAACCAATCGCAAATAAAAGTAATTTGTTTTGAGGTTCGAGCCACCGCTCTACGTCCCCGCCTCCACCACCGTGAAGGATTTCCACTAAATCCTCCAAGGGAATTACAAGAGGTCTACACAAGACCGAAGTACAGAACTCCCACCAATCCAACCTCTACACAAGAGGGATCTCAACACAAGAAAAAATACAAGTAACAAGGTGATCAAAAAGACCACAAACTTCTCTCTTACAACTCCTTATAGAATGGGAAAGATTTTTGGCTCAAGAAGTGAAGTGAGAAAATTCAGTTGTAAAGAAGTAAGAAAGAGCTTGAAAACACTGAAAAACTTCAATCAAGAATGTACTTTAGAAAGTGAAAGCTTTGAAAACTTTTCTTTCTTTTTGGAAACTAAAACAATGGGAATTTTTCTTGAATTTAACAAGGGACCAATGTCATCTATTTATAGGGATTTGCCATGAGCAAATCATCATTTAAACTAGGTTAATAGGTCAGGAATTAGCCTCCAGAAATTCAGAGATAGCTGAACAAACATCAAAATCAAATCCAAGAAAACAGATTCCAAGAAAGTAGCCGTTGGTGGCTGCTAGCGGCTGTCGGTCGACCTGCCCGGTCGACCGGCAGTCTATCTGGCAAACTAGCCGTTGGACTCGGTCGACCGGAGGCTAAACAAAAAAACATAAGTTTGTTCTGTCGGTCGACTGGCCCGGTCGACCGACAAAACCCGAGAGCAAGGGTCAGTCAGTCGGTCGACCGGTCCGGTCGACCGGCAGACGTGCACAAACGTGGACACCAATGCCACTAGGCCCGGTCGACTGGTGCGGTTGATCGATCAGGTCTGAAATAGATCCGGTCGACCGCTCGATCGACCGATGGGCCTGAGACAGTATTTTTATAGGAAAAATTTTGAACTTAGAAGAATTTTTAAAATATTTATAAATGGCTAGATGATTAAGTAACTACTATAAGGGTTGGTATACATGATATAAACAAGATGTAAAAATATAAAATATTTAGAGACATGTATATCAACCAAGACGTGTACCTAATTCAACTATCCAAAACAAAAACCGTATTTTGAAAAAAAATGAAAGTGTGTGTGCGTTTTCTTGAGCCAACTTATCATAATCTCATTCTTTAACAAACTAATTCTTATAACGGCTCTAGGTGACTACAAGATTTTCAAATTAAGGCTTCTCCATATGCAATGTTGAATAGCTTGAATCCTTGAACCCGAATTGAGTCAAAAATACCTTCCTTTAGGGAAGAACATATCTTGAATCCTTAAAACCTTGAAACACACTTAAATACTAAAATATGATAAGTACAAATAACTATATATGTTTTGTAATCATCAAAACTCAAAAACCAAGTGATTGTAACCTTGGACCAACAGAAGTTACCTTATCAATTACCCTTTTGCGCAGTTGCATGGGGCTTCGAGCGAATCTAACTCTCTGCGGAGTTAACTGAGCATTTCTGTGCGAATTGTAAGCTAGCTCGCAGCGAGACTGTGAAGGATCTTTCTGCGATGCTAAGTAGCTTTGGCTCCTTATGCGAAACTACTTTGTGGGAGACTAAGTGTTGAGCTAACTTAGTGTTTTTGGACCTGCTTGGGCCTTCTTACGAGCTTTTCTTGGCTTACTGTCTGTTTCACTGGATCAGTAGAGTCTAAGTTGTTGATTCGTCTCCTTTGAGATGGGTGAAGAACTGGTCGTTAGCTTGTCTGCCGCTTGTCTTTTGTAGATGTCAACAAGTTAGACATTGTTCAGGCCAGTTAGGAATCTTGTCTTTTTTAGAGTATCAACAATCATCTTGTTCATCATCCTTTGAGATAGTTATTATGGTGATGCCTTTCTTTTTGTGCTCTCTTGGGGATGTTTTGAGTGCAACACTTGTTTTCTTTTGTAACTCACGATCTTTTCTTGCGTTCATCTCTAGTCTTTAACTTTCTCATGAAAGCGGTAAAGTCTATTTTCTCATTGTCGTTGAGCTGCGTTAAAGTGGTAGCTTTGACTTCTTAAGATTTAAGAAGTACTCTAATAATCTTTCAAACTTTTTGGTCATTGGAGACAGGTTATCTAAAAAAATGAGTCCATTAGTAATAATGGTAAACCGAGTAAGCATCTCATCAATAGATTCATCATCAAGCATATAAAAATTTTCATATTGTGAATTAAGCATATCAATCTTTACTTTCGTCACTTGTGCAGTGCCTTTATGAGTAGTGATCAAAATTTGCCAATATGATATGTGGATGTGCATTTATAACTCTAGATTTATCATCATTGTTAAGAGCTTGTAACAAGGCATAATGGGCTTTAGAGTTAGCACCATATTCCTTAACGGTAATTTCGGACCATGAGTCTCATCACCCTCGGGATAAACAAAGGCTTTAGATATGGCCTTGGCTACATGACTACCAAAGATTGAAGAAAAATAGTCATCTTAATCCTCTATATGGAAAAGTTAAGTCAATCAAAATTGGGTGGACAATAGATACTAGATTTAACACTATAGATAATATGTGTGTAAAGCAAACAATATGATTAGCAAACTAAGGTCTCTCTACGAGGGTTAAACCTGTTGGCCTAAAGGCCCATAATTCTAGTTTTAATGATGATTAACTCATGTAGTTATAGTACTAATGATCTTGTGTTTAATTAGTCTCAGATATATGATCAAGACTTAGTAGGTGTGTAGCTTCAACAAAGGATTTCAAGTCAAGTTTTGGAGCTAGCACGTGTTGATTCAAGAGCTTATGCATCAAGACCACATCAAGTACTCAAGAGGAGTCTAGCTCTTTGGATCAAGGTTTTGGACCAAGTCAAAAAGGAGAAGAAGATTTAAGTGAAGACCTTCAAGAGAAGACTTGTGTCTAAGTTTGTTTTGTTAAGACTTTATTTTAGATAAAATGTAAAGGATAAATTAGTTGGTGGATTGCTCAAGTATCATATACACTCACACACAAGATTTAGATGAGTTTTTACAAAAGAGTTTTCATTTTGAAAAAAAATACCGTTTTGATTTTTGGAGTTTCATATATACATATATTTTAATCAAAACCATTTTAGAGCTTAATGTCAAAAACATAGATATTTCATATATATGTGTAGTGGATCACACACTAAGCTTTAAAAGTGTTTAAAATATCTTGTTTTTGTATTTGGAGAAGTTTTGAAAAAATCGATTTGGAAAAATACAGATTTTGTTTTAAGCCAAAATTTCTAAGTCACAAAAATAGTTCAAAATGTTTGTAACATATTTTGATTTTTACTCAAACATGTTTGTATATCAGAGTATATTACTGAACTTATTTTTGTAGATTTTTAGAGAGTTTATAGGATTTTATTAAAGTCAAAAAGTCAAGTTTTTAATCCCCATAATTGCCTGGACTGACCTTCTGTTGGTCGACTGGCCGTTCGACCGGACAAGAAGTCGGTCGACCGCTCCGGTCGACCGATGTACACAGACGTGCATAGGTTGGGCCGGTCGACCACACGGTCGACCGCCAGAGAGTGTCTGCTCTCTAGAAATGGCCTGGTCGACTGGGCGGTCGACCGCTAGGGCATTGCTCAGTTGGCGATCGACCGGCCAGTCGATCGACCTTCCCAACGGTCGAAATCTGACCGTTGGCGGTCGAACCGGCGGTCGACTGTTAGCAGTCAGAACTGCTGAGTTGGCTTCCAACGGGCAGATTTTTGGAACCTATAAAATGCCCTTGGACTGTTTTATATAAGATTTGAAATGGGTTTTTGAGCTAGTTTTTCATACACTTCTAAGTGTTTATCTCCAATTGTTTTAGAGTCAAATACTTCCATATCAAAAGGAGAGTTTTCAATAGTATTTTGTAAAAGAGATTTCTTGAGTTTTTCATCACAAATTAATCCTTGTTTTTCTCACACACTTGAGCTATCCATTGTTATATCAATCCTATAGGGATCTTTGTTGTTAGAGGATTTTAGGTGATCAAAGTGTTGTGATCACCAAAGTTTTCATCTTTATATTTTGAGGAGGCGGACTTGCGGGTTCGCGTTGTTTCGATCTCTAGTGAGAGCTCGGTGTAGAGGTGTGGCCTCCGCAAGCTTGCGTGTTTGCGTGTGTTTGTTCTTCCGGGAATAAGAGAGACTAGAAAGTCCAAAGGAGTTCTAGTGTGAACTCTCTTGTAGGTGTTGCGATACCGAGTGATCCGGTGGGATCATTTTATAGTGAAAATTCTTCAAGTGTTGAAGGCGGGGACGTAAAGCAAGTGTGCTCAAACCTCGAAACAACTCTCCCGTGTTTGCGATTGCTCTCTCTATCTCTCACTTGTTTTTATATCTTGCTTATGCTTATTGCTCATATCTTTACTTGCTTGATATATTTGTGCTTATATTGTTATATGCTCGGGGATTGTTTGCTCACACTTGTATTCAACCAAGAGAGCCAAAGCGGCACCTCAACTCTTATCAAGAGGAATCTTGAGGAGATAGTCCTGAGCCCTTCACGGGGAATTCGGTTGCACTCTTAGGTTATACTTGGTGTATTGTACTTAAGAATTTTTAGTTTGCATAAATAGTTTTTTCCGCATTAATTCACCATTAGATTAGCTAGTCACATATTCACCCCCTCTAGGTGATTTCAATTGGTATCAGAGCCAAGTGCTCTTAATTTGTGTCTAACAACCTTGAATTAAAGATCCTCATTTATAGCTAATCACAATATTTGTACACACACACATGGATTTCATGTCACCTCCCACTTTTGACATTCTTAACATCCAAACTTGGAAAGTTAAGATGTCTATGTACCTAAAAGCCCTTGGTATTCATGTTTATTTTGTCACTATTAAAGATTTTTATTGTTTAAATGACAAAAATATTGAGGCTAATACAAAAGCCATCCATGGTTTAAAGAGTACCCTAAATGATGAATATTTATCTAGGGTTGTTAATCTTGATTCAGTTTTTATAGTTTGGAACACTGTAGTCTCCCTTGGCGAACAAGAACAATACTATGCGGGGAGCGACTCGGATTTTAGAAGTGAGGCTTCCAACGTATGTTGCATGGTCGAAGGGGATAACCCCCTTGAGGTAAACTCCAAATCCGAGCTTGATGAGAATGTTGACATGCTTTATGAAGAGCTTGCTTCATTTTATCGACAACTTCTAGAAAAATATGACATGCTTAAAAGGGATAATAAGAAAATGAAAAATAAATTTGATTCCTTGTTAAAGAAAAAGATTCTTTTCAAAATAAGTTAGAAAACATTTCAAAAGAAAATGATTTCTTGAAAAAGGAGAATATTTTCTTATCTTCAAAATTAAATGATCTTTGTGAAGGAAATACTTCTTTGAAAAATAAGATTAATTTGGTGGAAAAAAAAGAGATTGCTTTAAATGAAAATAACTCTTTGAAAAGAAAAATTATTGAAAAAGAAAAGGAAATTGTTTCTAAAAAGAAAAAGAATGTTGATGCTCATTCTCACCATGCTTTACATGCCACTATTGATCAAAATGAGATTAAATTTTTGAAAAATAGAATAGATTGTTTGAGCTCAACTTTGAGCAATTGTGCATTTAACTATAAAAGATTGGAAACCTTGTTTCAAAAGAAACAAGCTCCACATGTTCATGCACATCACCCACGGCACACATATGCATACTTTACACGTCATGATCATACTCATTCTCATATGCATACTAGAGTGTATAAATGTACACATTGCGACCGCAAAGACCATTTAGCAAAGTTTTGTTATGATAAGATAAACCATATAAATTTTGCTAATAAAAATGTTTGGGTTCCAAATAAAGCTAACCCCCGTGAACCCAAAAGAAAATGGGTACCAAAATTCTCACCTCTTGTGTTTGATGTAGGTGTGGGCTCTCACATGACGTGAGAGAATTTGTGCCTTGGTGGTGGATGCATGTGCTTGATGGACACTACAAATTGATGCATCACTATCAAGGAAGTTTGGTAGGAAGACCATCATATTTTGGAGACTTCGAGTGTAGTTCATGTGATTTGGTAACTATCTCTAAACTCCATTAGTTTACATGGTTTTATATTATAATGATTTTTGATGATTTTTAGCATGTTTTAGTTTTATGTTAAAATAATCATGTTTTGTGCTTCATGTGGTAAATACTTGTTTAGATGTAGTTCTTATCAAAACTTGGATATATACTTGTACAAGTAGTGAGCAACATTTGATTCATATATGTTTGCACTTCGATTGCTCATTTGTACTCACTACATGCACATGTATAGCCTACTTATGATGATTCCCTCATTTATACTTGTTTTGCCTATTCTTATGCTTATTTTGCGTCATGTATATGTAATTTTTTGTCAAAACTAATAAATATATATGTATACCCTTGAGTCACTTGCCTTCATGCAAATACTATTATGGACTCTTTTTATGTTTGAGATATGTATGCATATTGTTAGCTTTGGATAAATCATACATATACCTTGAAGTTTGTTTTTAAATGAAAAATAAAATCTTTATGATTTTCATATTTGTTTGATAAAATGATATTCATGTTTGTTTTGAGCTTCATTGACTATTTTCATGAATATGCTATTCACATGATACTTGTACGCTCACATTATCTCTTTGTTTATTCATGACTTTGTTTCATGAATACTTTTATGAGCTTTAGCGATTTTGAGTGTCAACTCTTGTGTATTTGGTACGTTTCATGAGATACATATATTTTGTTTTTCATGTTTGAAAGATCTTTAATTAGTTTTTCAAAAAAAATTACTTTAACTAGTTATTTATTCTTCATTTGATAGAGTTTTCTAATTTTACTAAATATTTTTCGAACTCTTATTTTTGAAAACCCCTACCAACCCTTTTTAAGGGTAGATGGATGGGCGACCATGCCTTACATATCTTTTATCATGTGCATGAAAAGGGTGAATTTTTATGAGTTATACACTTGCTTCTCATAATATTTTCAATTGGTATAACAATTGATATTTATGTGTATACTCATATTTTGTTTTCTATATATGTATACTTTAAATTTCAAATAATATCAATTTTATTGGTATTTTCATTTTCATACATATATATGATTTGATTGTGCTTGATTTACAATATATTTACATGTTTAAAGCACAAATTATGTTTATGCTAAGCTTGACTTAAATCTTGATTTCAATTAGTATCTCAATTGGTATTTTAATAAGCTTATGCATTATTTTCAATTGGTATTTTTATTGATATCAAAATTTACAATATACTTCAATTGGTATCAATATGTTTCAATTTCCAATTGGATTTAAATTTCATTTGGAATCAATATGTTTTACCTATTTAGTATCAAAAATTTACCATATATTTCAATTGGTATATATAAAATATTTTCTTTCATTGGTATCAAAATGTACAAATGTTTCAATTTCAATTGGTATCACAATTTCCTATTTCATATGGTATCAAAATATTGTGATATCTCAAATTGATTTGTTGATTTAAAAAAAAAAATTCAAAATTTGTATTGTTCATTTACAATTAGTATATTAAAAATTTTGTTTATTTACAAAGGTATCTCAAATTTGTGTTTAAAATGTTTCGATATGTATTGTCTATATGCAAGGGGAGCTTAATATCTTTTCTTTATATAGATTCATGTTGAGTGTATCTTATATTGAGGAGGTTGACATCTCTTCTTTATGCGATACACGTGTGTAGGGGGAGCTTCACATCTCCACTTATGCATTGTATATTATGCTTTATGTGAGTTAGGGCTTTGTCATCCCTTCTTCATGTAATGCATGTATACAGGGAAGCTAACTTAGCGTCTTCCTCTTCATGAATGTATATCGCATATATATATCCTTATTGTTGATTTCTTTCTACCCCTTTGTTGACGATTGACAAAAAGGGAGAGAAAGATTTTGAGTTTATATATGCATATTTGAGTGTTTGCATATATTGAGTTTATGCATCTTGTGTTTTACAAAATGGGGAGAATGTTTTTGAAAGTTTAAACAAAAAGGGGGAGAAGTTTTTTTTGGAAAAAGGATTTTGGATGTTTGCATGTTTCTCTCACCTTGTTGATGCATATATATTTGTTTAGTTTCATGTACTTCATTGAATATCTTATTGTTTATTACTATGCATGAGTTAAGGGGGAGCTTCTATGAAGCTTGACTTTAATCCATGTATATATAACTCCATGAGTTTTGTCATCATCAAAAATGGGGAGATTGTTGGCCTAAAGGCCCATCACTCTAGTTTTGATGATGATTAACTCATTAGTTATAGTACTAATGATTTTGTGTTTAATTAGTCTTAAATATATGATCAAGATCTTAGTAGGTGTGTAGCTTCAACAAAGGATTTCAAGTCAAGTTTTAGAGCTAGCACGTGTTGATTCAAGAGCTTGTGCATTAAGACCACATTAAGTACTGAGAGGAGTCTACCTCTTTGAATCAAGGTTTTGGACCAAGTCAAGAAGGAGAAGAAGATTTTCAAGTGAAGACCTTCAAGAGAAGACTTGTGTTTAGGTTTGTTTTGTTAAGATTTTGTTTTAGATAAAATGTAAAGGATAGATTAGTTGGTGGATTGCTCAAGTATCATATACACTCACACACAAGATTTAGATGAGTTCTTACAAAAGAGTTTTCATTTTGAAAAAATACCGTTTTGATTTTTGGAGTTTCATATATACATATGTTTTAACCAAAACCATTTTAGAGCTTAATATCAAAAACATAGATATTTTATCATATATGTGTAGTGGATCATATCCATACACACTAAGCTTTAAAAGTGTTTAAAATATCTTATTTTTGTATTTAGAGAAGTTTTGGAAAAATCGATTTGAAAAAATACAGATTTTGTTTTAAGCTAAAATTTCTAAGTCACAAAAATAGTTCAAAATGTTTGTAACATGTTTTGATTTTTACTCAAACATGTTTGTATATCAAAGTATATTACCGAACTTATTTTTGTAAATTTTTAAAGAATTTATGAGATTTTAATAAAGTCAAAAAGTCAAGTTTTTAATTCCCATAATTGCCTGGACTGACCTTCTGTCGGTCGACCGGCCGGTCGACTGGACAAGAAGTCGGTCGACCGCTCCGGTCGACCGATGTGCACAGAGGTGCACAGGTTGGGCCGGTCGACCGCACGATCGACCGCCAGAGAGTGTCTGCTCTCTAGAAATGGCCTGGTTGACCGGGTGGTCGACCGCTAGGCCACTGTACAGTTGGCGGTCGACCGGCCGGTCGACCGACCTTCCTAACGGTCGGAAATCCGACCGTTGGCGGTCGACCGGGCGGTCGACTGTCAGCAGTCAGAACTGCTGAGTTGGCTTCCAACGGGCAGATTTTTGGAGCCTATAAAATAGGGCTCCCTTGGACTGTTTTATACAAGATTTAAAATGAGTTTTTGAGCTAGTTTTTCATACACTTCTAAGTGTTTATCTCCACTTGTTTTAGAGCCAAATACTTTCATATCAAAAGGAGAGTTTTCAAGAGTGTTTTGTAAAATAGATTTCTTGAGTTTTTTTACCACAAATCAATCCTTATTTTTCTCACACACTTGAGCTATCCATTGCTATATCAATCCTATAGGAATCTTTGTTGTGAGAGGATTTTAGGTGATCAAAGTGTTGTGATCACTAAAGTTTTCATCTTTGTACTTTAAGGAGGTGGACTTGCGGGTTCGCGTTATTTCGAGTTCTAGTGAGAGCTCGGTGTAGAGGTGCGGCCTCGGCAAGCTTGCGTGCTTGCGTGTGTTTGTTCTTGTGGGAGCAAGAGAGAGACTAAAGAGTCCAAAGGAATTCTAGTGTAAACTCGCTTATAGGTGTTGCGGCACCGAGTGATCCGGTGGGATCGTTTTATAGTGAAAATCTTTCATAGTGTTGAAGGCGGGGACGTAGAGCAAGTGTGTTCGAACCTCGAAACAACTCTCCCGTGTTTGCGATTGCTCTCTATCTCTCACTTGTCTTTATATCTTGCTTATGCTTATTGCTCATATCTTTACTTGCTTGATATATTTGTGCTTATATTGTTATATGATTAGGGATTGTTTGCTCGCACTTGTATTCAACCAAGAGAGTCAAAGCGGCACCTCAACTCTTATCTAGAGGAATCTTGAGGAGATAGTCCAGAGCCCTTCACGGGGAATTCAGCTACACTCTTACGTTATACTTGGTGTGTTGTGCTTAAGAATTTTTAGTTTGCATAAATAGTTTTTTCTGTATTAATTCACCATTAGATTAGCTAGTCACCTATTCACCCCCCATCTAGGTGATTTCAAAACTGAATATTAAGAGCATCAAGATCTGATACTAATTATAAATCACTTAGAGGCAGTGAAAAGGTGATAAGCTAATCAAATACGGAATTAAAAACTTAGACTAATAAAAACTAACACACAAATATATAGCTATGAAGTGAAGCCGAATTCTCGGTGAAGGGCTCTGAAACTTCTCTTCAAGATTCCTCTTTACAAGAGTTGAGGTGCTTAATTGCTTTCTTGGTTCTAACAAATGTAAGCATATTAAACTATATCAAGCATATAAAAATGAGCAATTAATAGCAAGCAAGATATAAACTAGAGTGAGTTTAGTTGAGAGAAAGAGAGAGATGAGCAATCACAAACGCGAGAGAATTATTTCGAGGTTCAAGCCGCTTGCTCTACATCCTCGCCGTCACCACAATGAAGAATTTCACTATGCATGATACCGCAAGATCACTCAACAATACAAGTTCTCTCAATAACTCTTAGACACACAAGTCCCTCACTCGGTGCTGCAACACCTACAATCACGAGCCTGCAAGCTCACTCTGAGGCTGCAACCTCCATCGGCTTCAAATACAATGATGAACACTTGGTGATCAATCTTTTTAACCACAAATAATGAACTCTCACAAACAAAACTTCTACAGAATAGAGAGAGGAGATTGACTCAAGCTTGTGTGAGAAAAACCTAGAGATTTAAAACTAGAGGATCAAGAAAAACTATTGGGAAAACTTCTTTGAAGATGTAATAATTTGTAGCACAAAAATAATTTCTCCTAAAAATCTTATTTTCTTGATTTTTTAAATCTTTTTCAAAAATTAAAACTTGAATTTTTCTTTCAAAAACTTCATTTAAACTCTCTACAATGTGTCTTATTTATAGAGAATAGGATGAGCCCATTAGAGACTAATCTCAATCATTAAGAACATATTTAAACCTAAATAAAGTAAGATATAAATAAAAACAAAAACCAGAAATTCAAAAACTAACCATTATAGGCAAACTGTTGCCTTTGGCGGTAGTGCGGTTAACTGCCCAGTCGACCACCAACAACTAGAAAACTAGTTGTTAGGTCAGCGGTTGACCACCCAGTCGGCCGTCGAGAGCAGACTATTCCGTTTTGCATAACTGGCGGTCGACTGTCCAGCCCAGCTGCCCAACGGTCGACCGTGTGCACAATTCAATGCTTGTATGCATGTCCGGTTGATCGTGTACACAAGCCAGTGGCTTGTCACACCATCGATCAATCGCCTTAGGCCAAAAAATTTTTTTAATCATTTAAAAATCTTTTAAAATCAAACTAAATTTCTATAAAATCTAAAAAGATAAGTTCTTGTAAATACATTTGAGCACGAATATGTGAGATTAATAAATCAACACATATAATAATAAATCAACAAATATAATAAGCACGTGAACTTATTTTTGAGTTATGAAATACAATTTTAAATTAAAAAACATATTAAATATTGTTTTTCCGAAAACTAAACTTTAGATTGAAAATAAGTTTTTTCAAAACTTATAAAATACAAGTACAGTTTCTCAAACTCATTTGAAGCACCAATGTGTATGGATAAAATCCAATACACATATAAAACAATATGAACTTATTTTTTTATAATATCTTTTCATAAAAACAAAACATAAGCTAGTTAAATCGAAACGGGTTAAACCAAAAGTTTTGTTCTTGAAAACTAATATCAAACTTGTGTGTGTATAAGTTTAAGCAATCAAGTCTAATCTAAACTTTATAAAAATCTAAAACACATTCTTACAAACTAGAGTCTTTTCTTCTTAAAATGATCTTCTTTTTCACTTTGATTTGATCCAAACTTGATTCCTTTGAGCTAGACTCCTTCTTGAGTTCTTGACATGTTCTTTATGCTTGAGCTATTAAATCAACACGTGTTAGCTTCAAACTTGACTTTGAGTCTTCTGAAGAAGCTATAAACTGAACTAAGATCTTGATTAATATTTAAAACTTAAATAATACAAGATCATTAATACTATAACTACATGAGTTAATCATCATCAAAACAAAAGTGATAGACCTTTATGCTAATAGAAATCTGCCACTGTCCATAACTGTCCTGGCTGAAAGGCGTTACACGTTATGAATCATAACGTGAGGAATGATGAAGTTGCACCAGTGGAGATCAAGGATGATCTGTCATTAGAGCTTAAGGTTCGGAGTTGAGATCTTTGGAACAGGGAGGGTCTCAGAGTGGAGAAGGTTTTGAGGAGGTGATGACTTCAGAGTGGTAAGGGCCTCCGTGTGGCGGAATGAGTCAGAGGCCGGATGAGGCGGAGGCTTCGGGGTGGACTCTGAAAATATTGGATGTCTTGGGGGAACTCTTCAGTAGTTTGGATAAATGTTATTATCCTGATGCAGGTCAAATTTTGATCACTACACAAAGATGATCTGACTCTCGTCCATTTTTATTTTTTCTTCTTCCCTAAACTGCTCACTATTAGGCGATGATGCTTGAAATAAGAGTTAAGGATAAGATGAGGCCAATCTAAGACTTGATTATACCTTGATTCTAGTCAAGCTGAATATGATACTGAAACCAACCTATATATTTATTGTCGTTCTTTGGTAGGAGGGCATACAAAGACTTTTATATTTACATTTTTTTTCTTTTTTAGAAAAATTTTGTTGTTTATATTCCAGATGACATTTTTCTTTCTTTTTTTTATCCTAAATCTATACCAATTCAAGAGCACACAAAGAAAAAGGCCAATTTTCTCGTCTGAAAAAGATTTGGGCTGGGCTGAGTCAGGTGTCCGACCAAACCAGGCCCAGTCTCATCCCGAATCTGGGCCACCCATGTGCGAGAAAGGTGCCCAATGACAAACAAACTGCATTCCAATGGATTGCGCTAAAGCTGCCAATGTCCCTTTGAAACAGCTGCTAAAGAATAAGGGAAAAAACATTATGGACCCATTGAAGTGCCAAGGGTCGGGTATCTCTAAGTACCTCTCTAAGGGCGTGAAGCTTGGAAAGAAGAGGAAACCGGGATTCAAGGTTTCCAACTCCTTGTTGTTAGCTTCCCTATCTGATCTCGATGGCCTGGACGAGGAACTGACTGAACATGATAAAGCGTTGTTGCGTGAAGTTGATCCCCTCCTTGCGGGTATCACTTGACTGCTTTGTAATCTCTTTTGGTTTCTTTTTGTTTTTCTTTTGGTTGTGTGGCTGACTATCAAAAAAAAAAAACAAACAAACAAACTGCAGTTGCGTGTACATTTCAGTATTGGGTCCATTGTTGTGGTCATTGTGCCAGTTGCGTTCCAGAGCTGAGGAAGGGAAGACGTAAGCGTAAGCATTTTCTTGCATGCATTCAAAGGGGTCGAGTTTGGGAAATCGAATCAGGTCTGATACCCATCAATGGTTCGGATTCGGGGCGGTTAGTAGTTATCAGACCCGAACCTGATTACCATTATAAGTATCAGACCCGACCCAATTACCCAAGGGTTTAGAACAACTGTTCCCATGCCTATCCCATTTAGTGACGGGTCCAACCCGATTACCTACTTGACCCGATTATGCCAATAAGATTCCAATTTCTTCCTCCAAAATCTAAGCCCCGCCACCTCGGGCCATGACCCCATTGGCATCTTCTCTTTCGAGCTCGCCAATGCCATGTCCCGCGCCTCCACACCGATCCCCAAGATCTCCCGCCTCCTCACCCAAATCCTCGCCCTCCCCTTCTATCCGCTTCCGCATTTCCGCCAACGAATCCTTCCTCCTCTCCCTCGCCGTCTTCAAGAAGTTTGATAGCTTAATTCTGTCATCGTTGTGGCCTCACGCCTTAGCTGCCACCGGTACACGATGGGGATGGAGAGAGATAGAGATG
>JAVJIF010012383.1:0-110592 GCA_038442645.1 Agave tequilana
GCAATGATGGCAATCGGAACTTCCTCCTCATCTGTTGCCTTCTCTCAAAAACTTTCCAAAGACACAAACTCTCCCTCACATAGGCCCCCCCCCCCCCCCCCCCCCGCCAACGTTGGTCCTTTATAAGAAGAGTTGAAATCAGTAAATTTTATCAATTGTCTTCCTTGTTTGCTTAAACTTAGTTTTAGTGTCTCTAAGAGTTGCCTCTAAGTTACAGATGAAACTAATGAGGTGAGAGTGACTGACGATTGAGAAGAAGAGGAGGAAGCTGAACCCAAGATACTGAGTTTGAATGTTAATATTTCTTCTTCTTCTGTGGTATTAATGCTGTTAATTTGATGGATGTGTTTAGATTGGGGATGAAGGGGAATTGCGCTGGGAGATATGGCATGAGGTGAATGAACACTTTCCATTGCTGCAAGGTTCTGCTTCAATTTGGTGATGACACAGCTTAGCATGCATTGCAGATACAGAATCTTTTGGGTAATTGTCCCTCCCATGGAGGAAGATAATTGTTTCTTGTGATCCTGAACAACCTCCCCGCCTTGCTTTACATGCAGGCCCGCCCCCCACCCCCCCCCCCCCCCCCCCCCCCCCCCCCCCCCCCAACCACCACCACCATCTTTCTTAGATTTTCATTAGCTGGAATTCAGCATCAAATATAGAGGGTTGATTGATATCAAAGCCATCCAGCTGAACATATTTGTCCATCACTGATAGATCCTTCATGGCAAAACTCATTTTGATAGAAAAGGGTTGGTTGTTTTAATTGTTGTTTGTATGCAACCTAGGAAAAGTTGGTGAGATGCACTTCCTTGCTTGCTTGGTTGCTGATGTTGATGATGAATAAGAAAAAGTTTTCTTGGCCAAGTTTGATGAGTGGCAGTCAATATCTCATCCCTGGACCCTGGTTCTCTCTTTCTTCATGGTCACTAAGAAGCACAAAGATATTTTGAAACATGTCAGCATTCCTGCTGCTATTTTTGTTGCCTATTGTCATGTAGATTACAGTTTATTGGTACTTTGGTGTTAAGATCACAGAACGCAAGTTATCAGTGTATCTGGAATATGATAGGGTGATAATGTTCAGTGTACTCAATTTATACAACCAACATGAAGGCAAATTAGTTTATACGCATGTGAATTTAGAGCTGCATCTTGGCAAAAGTGTGCCCGAGTGCTTTCATGTTGCGGTTCTACTGCAGGTCCTTGACTGTGCTTCTGATCCTGCCATTCTCTGAAAAGCAACTGTATGTAACTGGCTATCACAATTTTACTCTTACTGATGATTTGCTTTCTTCTCAGATACGGATGCCCTAGCATGGATGAAATCGAGAACTTCAGTAATGTTTACAAGGAAAGGTTGGATGAGATTGGAGAGCGTGGGGTGATGCCGGACGATTTAGGTCTGCAGGTCAAGTATCTATACTCCATTTTCTTTTTCCCCTGAAATAAACTCAAATCCTGGCTTATATGTGGTCATCAGAGTAATAACAAAACAAACTGATATGTCTAACAACAATAGTCGATTTGTGCTTCATTTTGCAGGTATCATCTCCTGGAGCGGAGTTGAGTATACCTGATTATCTGGATCACTTATGTGGTTCCTATTTAGAAGACAACCCTGACTCCAAACACCAAACCAGCCAAGCGAAAAGGTCCGACTGCTAGACTCAGTCTGACATCGAATCCCAACAGTGTGTGTGGAAGCTTGCAAATGTGAGGGAAAACAGAGACGTTCAAATTAAAGGAAGACCATTGAGCAGGAAGCAGCAGAGAGACTGGAGGCTGACACTTCACTTTGAGTCCAAAGAGAGTAACTCTCTACTTATATTCCAAATCAAAGTAACAAAGTACAAGTGTTTCAGAACATAAATCTTATTTATTTCATATTTATTTCACATAATTCTAGCATTCAACATCACTTCCTAGTGCAAAGCAGGGAGAAATCTCGAGGGGCTGAATGGTGTGAGGTCAACAATAGTAGACTTGCCATCCAGAATGAGCTCAGCAAGTGAAGCTCCAGTTGCAGCCCATTGAGAATTCCCCAGCAACTATGCCCGGTTGCAACGAAGCAGCCTTGAACACCAGGGATCTCGCCGATAATGGGCAACCCGTCATCGGTGCACGGCAGGAAGCAGGCCTGTTCGGCCACCACCTCAGCTCCCTCGTCCGTCTCAGCTGGATCGACACTCTTCCGGCAATCTTGTGCAGCATCTCTATGGAAGCCGGGTCGCCGGCAATCTCCTCGGGGTTGTCCGGCAACTCGGCGTCTCTCGACATCCCACAGATGTAGACTTCTCCTGTAAAAGAAACAAACTTAGATCATTCAATGTTGAATTCAGTACTGGGATTTAGTTAGCATTACCTGTGGGTCTGGGATAAACTTCAGGATCAAGCACTTTGGAGGCCGGCGAATCCTGGTACGAAAGAAACAGAGCATGCGGCGTGATGGCGCCGGCTCCGGCGGCCGCACCACGATACTGTGGGCCTTCAGGCCCGAGACGTTGAACAGTGAAGACAGTATCGCCGACCGGCCCGACCACGGCCCAAGAGCAAGAACCACGGCGTCAGCTTCAAGGACTCTCTCTCTCCCTCCCTCTTTGACCACAACGCCGGTAACCTTACCTCCCTCCACCTCGACTTTCTCCATTTCCCCGGTCACCACCTCGACTCCGTGCTCCCTGGTGGCGACGTCGACCAGTGTTCTCGTGAACAGCTGGGGGTGCACCTGGGCCGTGGTTTCGACGGTCCCGATCGTTTTTGGGGCTCTGGCAGCCCCCCCGTTGATCCAAGAAGGAGCGAAGACGACGACCGACCGATTTTTCAGTATCAAGAAGGGAGCAGAAGACGACGACAGACGTGTTGCTTTTCGTGAGGGAGAGAGAGGCGTAGTTGAAGCTGGCGTGCGAGAGGGAGGCGGTGTCTGCTGAGCTCCGTTCCGAGAGAGGGAGCGGTGGAGGTTGAGCTGGCGCGGGCGGAGAGGGAGCTGCCGTCGCACCGTCGAGGGCGAGAAGCGCCGCCTTGCCGGAGGCCGCGCAGGCGATGGAGGATTTCTCGACTAGGGTGATTTGGGAATTTGATGGTGAAGATTTTTGGGAGAGAAAGTAGGCGTGCAGGCGCCGATGACTCCGCCACCGCAGACTAGGATTCTCTTTGGGAGGGCTTTTGTTGTTGTTGTCGGTGGTGGTGATGAAGCGGCCATGGCTGAGATTGGGGTTGAGATTGGAGATTGGGGCTGAGATTGCGGAGGACGTGGGTTTTGGAATTGGGAGCAGTGAACTAAACTAGTAGAATCGCTGGGGGTTCTATGTGTGTGTGGCTCCACACATAAACCGACTCTTATCGCTGGCATCTATATTTTTGTTTTGACAAGACATCTGTATTGTTCTAAGGCAAAGCTTACGTCTCTCTCTGTCTCATCTTTAGGTGCGGCCAGTTATTTGTTTTAGGCCTGTGGGCCAGTTTGAGCCCAAACTTACTTCTGTAAGTAAGGCGGGGCTTCCCGCGCCTCTCTCTTTCCTCTTCTCTGTGTTCGGGCTATTTGTTTCGTAGTAAAAGTCATAAAAGTCTTTAATTCGTAAGTGACTTACAATTTAATTACGACTGCGACATTTGTTAGGACCGTAATTCGTGAAAGACTTACGCAGCTCAAGTACTGCTCACTTGCAACTCAATTATCACTCACTTACAGTTTATTTACAGTTAATTTTGTGATCATGCAAATTTGTATTATTTTTTTTATATTAATATTAATTTTTTTTAATATTTAGTATTTTTAATATTTATTTGTAATATTAAAACTTTTAAATCACTAAATAGTTAATTTTGTGGCTAACTTTTTCACTTACGACTTATACATTACGAAACCAAACACTGTAAAACATAATACACTTTTTCACTTATAACTTTATATTGCCAATCAAATATCATAAAACTTACATGCATGTAGCTCATTTACAACTGTAAAAGACTTTATCAATTACGACTTACGAATTACGGTCAATTTCGACAATCACAGACAATGTAATGTCATTGCCCAAATATCAGTTTAGTTATTCTTTGTTGGCATGTCGTAAATTTTCGAAATAGAACTCGAGAGCAAGTAGTTAAAGTATTGAGAACAAGGATGGCGAAGTTAATGCAATTGCACGAAAAGGACAGGGGCTGCAGTATATCGTTGTCTGATTGCACGTCCAGTGAATAAAACCTAACAATATTTACTAGGTTACATGATCGATTGACTTTACCCACCTGAAACAAAACAATCCCCAATTCTATTTAACCACCTATATCATTTCGCCTGTATATGCTATGTAATCTTCATATATATAAAAGTTTCAGTAAGTTTACCAGTTGACATATTATACATAAGGTTGCATTCTACAACACAGATTCACCGGAATACATTGGCTCTTAAGTCTTAACCTTTAAAGTTTCAAAACCAAGAAATAATAAATACTTCAACAATAAACTTACATAATTTAAATTTAAATTGATTCATTCAGGTAAACTGGACTTGAGTTACTACTGTGACCATACACAGATAGCTGATTATATCATTTTGTCCACCTAGAAGTTTTTAAAATTATTTAAGATATCAGAAAATTTTATTAATCGATGCAAATAGAAGTTCAGAAGAATGTTATGCCAAGTAACAGGTACCAACCATATACTTTTTCCTGGCCAGCTTCATGAAAGTTTGTCACGAAAATCTTCATGCAGAGAAGTAAATGTTGATCATTTTATGATTAAACTTTTACAACATCAAGTGGTAATTAATATGCCACCATCATAAATGAGCAAACATCCAAGGCAAAGGTCTTTCCTCTAACAATGGGACTTAGTGAACATCATAACTTCAATTTCCCTGGCATTTCTTAAAAATCCTTTTAACTTGTAAGCATCTCTCTACATATATAAAAAAAAAATAAATGGCAAAAGCACTCCAATCACACAGTGCAGCCCTGAAAAATCACATTACTTTTGCAAATATGACAACAATTTCTCTTCCGAACAAGAACAAACTCTGAAAGTGGAAGATAATACTTTACAGTTTGCTGTGTCTTTCAGAGGAACAAAAAGAAAAGAGGCTAAAGCTCCCTGTACACCGGTTGTCTCAAGTGGTAACCTAGGGCAGAAAAGGTCACTTCGGTGAAATGGAATCAAGCCAAATAGTTATATATCTGTGGGTTGTTCTTGTCCCGTTCTAGTATTCTCTATCAATGAGGCTCTCTATCCTTTTCTTCAAGTCTGCTGGCTTTATTGGAAATTTGAGCTGAAAGAAAACAAAAAGTTACCTATATGAGCAAGACAAGCGCCCATGAAGAAACAGATGCTAATTGATTTGCATATTACCTGCTGAAAGAGCTCAGTTATTAGAAGAGTGTGGCTAAGTACTTTCCTTGTCTTCATGATTCGGACAATAGCCGCATCAACCTACAACAAGACAAAACCATATCGTGCATAAGTCTTGAGGTTCACTAGAAGAATTCTTCCTGCACCTTGGTGAATAAAATTCTGCTAAACATGTTGACACACAGAAGTATCTATTAGGTGCTCGACTAGTTTAAAGACAGAAAGCTATGTAAAATTAAACATGCACAAACAAATCAGGTCACATTAACAAGCCCAGTCCCCTGTCCCTTTCACCAACTTTTTAGCGTGCACGCTCAAATCATTCAGAGTTGTCTTTTGCCTAAATGGTATACAGCCAACGTCCAACCTTGATCAACTGTAATTGGTGTTACTGCGGATTAAAGAGAAATTCATTATAAAAGATAGGTCATCCATCCATAGTATAACATTCTTCACAATGAAACCTCTTGCAGTCATACATTTCCTTTCCCTTTCAAACCCTAACACGGCACAATGATAATGGAGGGAGGAGGTGAAACCAAGAGGGGACACCCCCCCCCCCGCGTCTCCTTCCTGCTTTTAATTTTCAGTTTCCCCCCCTGTTGGTGCTGTCTCAATCTTATATTCCTAAAATTTGTTTTAAACCAACCTTACTCAACATTATTGGGACTGAATTCGGAAAAAACGATCCAAGATGGTCAAAACACTGGGTTTCAACCAAGTTCTCAAACCTTGTTCCAGATGCTAATGATTATGTAAGTTGTAAATCACATATATTATGGCCTTCGTATGACATTGCAGCTATCACAAACTTAACATTGCATATATGAAGGCTGTATTTGTTGGGGAATAAGCATGACTTGAGATTTGAAATAACCATACAAAAAACTGTTAGAGGATTGGCGGTGGAATTGATTTCCAGTCAAGAGGAGTAAATCCACTATATTCTAGGAACTACAACTCTGTTGAGGGCCTAAATGCTAATTTACTAGTATTCTAGAATCTAGTCTTTCTATTCCATGCTAAGAAGCCCAAACCCGTACACAATCACATGAGCGCAAAATGACACAGCAGTTCACATTTTTTTTTAAAAAAACATTACACAAAACGGCAACGACATGGCAAGATGCGAAGATCTGGTACCTCATCTGACATGACAAGCATGGAAAATTGAAGTGTCTGCACTTCATAGATTCCAAAATGCCACGGATATCGAGCAATGACAACATTGCCTCTTCAACATCCACTAACCCAGAAATATTACATATTCGACACCCCAGGCTCACCCATAAAGCACACTTAGCCTGTCATAGGCTCACCCATGAACCCCCACCAAACACATGATTTTGTAGCAACGTTGTGAAAAGCAGAAAGCGTAGCAAAGCGACAAGACATAACTTTAGGTATTTATAGCTTTAGCGGGTGCTTAAGCGGCAAAAGCGTGAAGTTTATTTTTTAAATAAAAATTTATACATACGTGCAAAATCAATAACAATATTGAAAAATTAGGAAAAATCTGAAAAAAAATAGGGAAAGACAAAAAAAAAATTGGAAAGGAAATCAGGAAGATTAATGTACTTTCTGAGGACTAATATGAATTATATTATCGATATAAAATAGCTCATAGCACTTTTGAAGGTGCTATCAGGGATCTTGTTGACAACGGTGTGGCAGTGAGAGACCAAAAAGTTTTGGAAGTGCGAGGTGTTCTCGACACAACGGGTGACAAGATTATTGTCAGAATCCAATATGAGCTCGAAAGTGATAGAGATGGTTGCGGGAGAGCTCAAGAAAGAGATATGACTATGGGAGAACCAAGAGATAGTCATGGGACCTCCCATGTGAGCTCCCGGGGGTGGGGGGGGGGGGGGGGGGGGGGGATGACAATCAGAGTGGAGAGAAGGGGGGAGAGAGAACGAGAGCACTGCTGGTATTAGAGTTGATACTTTTGGATGAGGCTTTATATTTTAGGACAGGGTTGGGATTAAAATGGGTACAAAGCTTTTAAATAAAGTAGATTTGGGCCATTTTCGCTCTCGCTTGGGGACGCTTTTGCAAAACCAGCATATTTTTGCAAGCCGAAAGAATGCATGGTGCTTAATACCAAAGCTTTGGGTCTAAGCGAAGCGGCTCAGTCCCAAAATGCTTAAGCATACGCTTAAGCAGGCTTTTTTCCTTTTTTTTTACAACTAAGTTTTGTAGCATATACAATCCTAAAAAACCACCATTATCATCTTATACTTTGCCAAGCATGGAGGCAGATAGTCATGACCATCTCCCTGCGAATGTTGTCACAACCAAACCGGGGATAGAACCGTGAAGATAAATGGTTCGGTCTTTTATGGTCCATCTGTCAATCACAAAGTTTTAAAATGGGTTCATAACCTTTTGGAATACATGTAATTTATATATAATAATATAATTTCACTTGTCAAGGTTGGTTAAAAGAACTCTTTGGTTTAGTGCATACGACCAAAGAGACGCAAGTTCGAATCCTAATAAAAACATGTTTTAGTAAAATTTTAAATGTTAAAACACATTGATTTCTATGAACCACGGTTCAATTGAACTGGTTAGTTCACTCAGTTTTTTAGCTGAATTGGCCGGTTTAGTCGTTTTTTAGCCTGAACCAGACCAGCCAAGTGGCCGGTTACGGTTGGACTCGATCCGACTCGGTTTTCAAAACACTGCTCTTTGCCCCTCTTTCACTTGCATGAAACCTGACACATTGAACATTCGATTCACTCATAAAACCCACAAAAATAGGCTCACCCATAGGAATGATAATGGGTCGGGGCCGGCCCATTGAGCCCCCGGCCCCAGCTCCGATCCGATCAATAAAAGGGCCGGTGTTTTTCGGCCCAACTTGGCCTCGGCCCTCATAAAAGCCCCAAAGAGCCCATAAGCCTGTAAGTCTATAACCCAAAAGTCCATTACCCATAACAATTGTGCCTAAATCTATCGCATTCCCCCCCCCCCCCCCCCCCCCCCCCCCCCCCAAAAAAAAAAAAAAAAAAAAAAAAAAAAAAAAAATCTATCGCAGATTCATAGCCTCTCTCTCTCTCTCTCTCTCTACTGTATTATTGCAAGTTATGTTTGATTATTTTCTATTCTTTTTCTTTTGCAAGCATGCACATATTTCTTCTTTACCTTGGTGATGTCATATTAAAAATGACAACAAAGTGTTTGCTTTGATGCCTGATCTGCAGCATACATTCTGTACAGAATTTTTGCTGGGACACGGAAGCTTCCACCTGATGAACTTGACCCAGATGACTGGCAAGATTTGGAGGAGGCTGCTGATATCAATGTGCCAGGGTAAATATTTCCTGTTTAATTTACAAGAAGTTTAGTTTCTTTTGATTCGTCTTAGATGAAAATAGCTATTAAGTGGGCAAAAGGCCTTCTAGATAAAAAATTCAACTCTTAGGATGTTGTGAAGGATGTAGCTGAAGCTTCAGTGGAAATTTATGTAGTCATAAAAGGTTCACCCCCTAGCGCATGGCTTGTATTGTTAAAGACATCTCTTTAAAGCAAATACCCCATATAGGTTATAAATCTATTTCTTACTAGAAAGGAGAAAAAAAGAAACTCTCAAAGTCTCTAGGAAAAGGCACATGTCATTTGGGTCAGAAATGTTTTGCAAGATCAAGTTTTCTTTCTTCTTCTACAAAATAAAAAGTCCCAAGGCCCCGCCCAAGGCCCTGGGCCAGGCCCGAAGCCCTTGCGCCGGGGTTGGGGGCGGCTTAGTTAAGGCCTAGGGCCGGTGTTACGGCCGAAACACAGGCCCCAAAGTTTTTAGGACCCGGGTAGGGCCGACCTTGGGCCTGGCACGACACCGGCCCATTATCATCCCTACTCACCCATGACACTCATGGATACATGATTTGTCATATCCATACTCCAATAGGACCCCCGTTATCATCTCATCCTTTTTGATGAAGAGAGGCGTAGAAGGATACGCAAGAGACACAGAACACAAAATCTCTCTCTTCTGAAGGTTTGCAGAGCAACTTGTACTCCTGTTTGAAAATGTTTCAACATTTCATATATTAAAAATGTAATTATGTCATAAGAACCCATTTCCTCCTAGAGCAATTTGTTTTATCTTCACGGACATTATCAACCACTTTCCTTCTTTAGCTTTGTAAGTCTTACTGTGTAACTCAGTTTTATAGTAGCTATAATCCTTGAGAAAAGAATGTGCTACCATTTCTGCTTATTTCTTCCCCCCTTAGTTATAAGCAATTCTCTCTCTGCTGCTTAAATTTTGGTATGATTCTCTAATCTTACTGAAAAAGAAGAATAACATCCTATGTTTTGATAACAAAGACCTATTGACCGCCCAAAAGATGTTTATTGTCAAACCGCCAAACTTAGAACATGTCACTAACACAGCTTCAGAGCAAAGAATTTTTTTAAAATATTTTAATAATTCGGACTTCTGTTTTATTTTGCAACTTATTCCGTCCAAGTTTTGTTAAAATACAAAGGGGACTTTTTTGAATTTTAAATACTACCTATGTACTATTGTCAGCCATAGTATAACCAACCTATACACAAGGTCCATTTGAATTAGCCATTTCGCAACGACCCAAGAGCAGAACAACTACGGCTTCTGGAACCAATTTCCATGCCTGTGCTTTATATCTACTTGGCTTTTCCTTTTTCAATAATTCTGGAACTGAACTTAGCACAAAGAATTTAGTAGAAGTGGAAACTCAAAAGCACCGCTGAGTCTGAATTAATGCACCTCCCAAATCTCATACGTACCCGACCCAACACAGGGTGTGTGTGTGTGTGTGTGTGTGTGTGTGTAGAGAGGAAACAAGAGGTCAATGCCCACAGGAGAAAATTGGCACACCTAAAATTCCATTTTCCACTATAATTTCAAAATCAACTGTACATTATGATCTTTGTTGTCTGAAACATGTGTGTTAAAAATCATATGGTTTAGACATTGTTTACTCATGGATCTTGCGGTCTCACATTTGTTCAATAATAGAAACACTGTTAATTTACAACTACTGCATGCATAGGTAAAAGATAGAAAGTCATGATTTTTCATTTATATACATTTCAGGACATGAAGATTAGTTGAGCAGTTTGGAATTTGAAATTAACATGCGCTAAAATTCATTTGGATTAGACCTAAACACTCATGGATCCAATGGTCACATTTGATTTAATATAAAAAGCCCATTAATTTTATAACTGATTCATGCATAGGAAAAAGATATTAGAAAGTCATGAATTTTCATCTATATACATTTTAGGACATGAAGATTAGTTTGAGTGGTTTGAAATTTAAAATTATGGTGAAAAAATAGAATTTTAGGTGCACCATATGAGAAAATTTCCTCTTATGGCCACTGACATCTTGTCTCCTCATACACACACACACACAACAACAACAACAGCAAAAAAAAAATTGGGGGTAGGCTACATGAATCAAAAGAGAATTACGCCGGATCGAGCACATGGATCAACTTTCTCCACTCATTCCTATCGAGCAATATGCCTTCATTAAGACCTTTAGCACACCTCCATCCATGTTTTCTTCGGTCTCTCCGCGCTCTTTTAACTTGCCCTAATTTGATACGCTCTACTCTTCGGACTGGCATATCTGTAAGTTTACGTCGCACATATGACCAAACCATCATAAACGGTTTTCTCACATCTTCTATTCTATAGGGCTACGCATATCTTAGTACAAATATTCTCGTTTCTCACCTTATCTCTCCTCGTGTTACCACACATTCAACGAAGCATGCGCATCTCCGTTACACTCATCTTCTGAGCATGATATCTCTTTATAGCCCAACATTCTGTGTCATATAACAAAACTAGCTTATAGCAGTCTGATAAAACTTTCCTTCAGCCATAACGGAATGTTACGGTCGCATAAAACTCCTGTTACACTCCTCCATTTCAACTAGCCGACTTGGATCCTATCGTTAACATTACTATTGATCTCCCATCCTTTTGGATAATAGAATCCAAGTACTTAAAATGACTGCTCATCGGTATTCTTTATCCGTCTAGCGTCACAATATTATAATCTGGATTCCATGTTTACTGAATTTGCACTCCATATACTCTGTTTTGGCCCTACTTAATCTAAACCTCGAGATTCTAGAGTTTGCCTCAATATCTCCAATTTGGCATTTAGCTCTGCTCTCGTCTCATCGTCTAGGACAATATCATCAACAAATAGCATACACCATGGTATCTCATCCTGAATAACGCTAGTAAGCTCATCCATCACTGTGGCAAATAAGAATGAACTCAATGCAGATCCTTGATGTCGATCGTCCCGACATGAACCCAAACTGATTCTCTGATATTTTAACATTCTGCCTTAACATGTGTTCAATTACTCTTTCCCGAAGCTTCATGGTGTAACACGAGTTTTATTTCACGGTAGTTTGAACAACTCTGGATATCACCCTTGTTCTTATATAGAGCTACTAGGGTACTCTTCCTCCACTCATTTGGCATCTTTTTAGTTAGCCAAATCTTGTTAAAGAGGTTTGTCAGCCATCTCACGCCCATCTCTCATAAGCATCTCATACCTCAATAGGAATTTCATCCGGGCCAACAACTTTCCTTGACTTCATCATCTTCAAGGCCTCTTTTATTCAGATTCGCTAATTCTGCGCATATAATTATGATTCACATCTTGGCACTGAATAGTAAGGTCACCAAAGTCTTGAGTAGAACTTTCATTGAACAATCTGTCAAAATACTCTCTCTATCTTTCTTTAGTTTCTTCATCTCGAACTAAAACCTTCTGATCCTCATCTTTGACACACCTCATAGTACATAAGTTTCTAGTCTTTCTCCCTTATTTGAGCAATTCTATATATATCTTTTTCAACCTCTTTGGTGTCCAATTTCTCATACACTTCTTTGTACACTTTAACTTTTACATTCTGAAGCTCATTGGCAGCTTTTTTAGCCTCCTTCTTGGCTAACTTATACCTCTTAAAACTCACTTCATCACAATTTTTCTTCAAATCTTTGTAAGAGTCTCGTTTGATCTTAATGACAACTTTTACCTCTTCATTCCACCATGATGTGTACTTACATGGTGGAACACCACTGACATCTTGTCTCCTTATATATATATATATATATATATATATATATATATATATATATATATATAATCTTTCCTATTCAAATTCAATATTAGGTCATTCAAATTGAAGATCCACTCCGTTGGAGTTGATTTATATTATTAAAAGTGCTTAAAAATTCAAGTGTTTTGAATATTTATTGCTTATTCATCAAGTAGGCACAAAATGAACGACTGAAATAGTGAGTTGGTTAGTTTAACGGTGTAAAATATTTGAAACCAAACAAAAGTTCGTATGCGAGGGTTTTAAATGTTTAGATATGATCAAATGGTTGATCGAGAACTTGTATGTCTAAAGTCTTATATCTAACTAATATGCTACTCTCAATTGTTTATTTTTTGCCTACTTGATGTATGAACAAGAAAACTACAAAATGGTTGATTTTTTATTTTTAATTATTTAAATTAATGAAGATCAACTTTAACAGAGTGAATCTTGTATTTGTATTTGAATATCATAACATTGAATTTGAGAGAGAAGAATTCATGCTCAAATCTTTTCGGAAGTAGCCATGTGAAACGGGTGCGCGTGTGATGTCAGAGATTAGTGATAAAATCAAATTTGCTGCTCTTCACCAAAATTACAATTTTGGTAAGAAAATAATTTAAAATTTAACGTTAGCTGATGGATTTTAACAATCAATTGCACGCGTAGTTTAGACAGTTCTAACTTCAATAAAATCAACACAATACTCAGCTATGACTATAATCGTTCTACTCACAATATCGAAGACAGAGGAACACAAGTTCAACATAATCACACTCACGATAATAATAGACAGCAGGAATAGAGATAATATTTCAGAGATGATAATATTTGATGTAACTGTTGAATAATCTAACTGCATGATTGAAAACTTACCTACTGAGAAGTCAACGTTCCCAGAGACTTGTGTTGTTGTTGACACTGTTCTTCTTACTACTGATGTATTGTAGTTGTTGTCGGCAATTGGGCTCGCGTAAAACTGGGCAAGGGAATTGCTCGTGCGGGTTCTGATGAAGTCGTCATCGGCTAGGCGTGCTCGGTCATTGACGCGGGCGCGCTCGGGCTGGGCTCGGGTGTGACTAGGGCTGGGCACAAGCAGGGCTAAGCCTCAGCAACCAAGCAGGGCACGAGCTGTGCTCGATGGAATCAAGTCAGGGGAGGAGCTCTCTAGTCGGGCTCGTGACCCAGGCGGCGGTGACGAAGTTGTGAGGCACGAAGATGGCGGCGGCAAGGCGACTGAGGTGGGGAGACTAGCAAGCCGGAGGTGGTTGACTGGTCTCTCAGGCAGGCGACATGAGGGCGCGACAGGACAAATGGGGGAGGAGTTCGACGCGATGGCGGAGGCTGCACCGTGGAAGGGAGGGAGAACAGAGAGGGAAAAATTGGGGGAGAGAGGTTGAGTCACGGGGAGAGAGAAGTTGTGTGATGGCGGAGGTTGTATTGGTTTTTTCCTCTCTTTTTGTTTTCTTTCTTTTTTAACTAGGGCTTGAGAGGTGGTAAGTGGATTGGGCTTCACACCCGACCTGTAACGAAATGGGCTTCACACTCCAATTCAAATAAAGAGATTTTCATTTGAAAATACCCCAATTTAATTCATCAAAACTCATTAATTTATTTCTCAAAACTCTGGCCTATTTATAGGCTTACAAAGACTTGCAACTTGTCTCCACCAATGTTTAAAATAACGATAACGTAATGATAACGTTTTTCCTTTGTTACGTTAATATAGGTTATAACGTAACGCATAACGTAGGTTACATGATTTAATATTTATTTAATAAAAATAAATATATATACCATATCTAAGAATTTATATAAATAAGAAAATAATTTTAAAAATTTTAAAAAAATATCAAAATAATATATCACACATTTATTAAGTCTCGCAACAATTTTTAATAAGTATTACAATAATTTTTCACATTCACAAGTTATAATAAGTTCGAAAACATAACAAATTTCATAATAAATTCGCAAACATAACCAAGTATAACAAGCATGATAATTGAATTATAACAAGTATGATAATAAGCATGATAATTTCTAGCAATTATCTTTTGATAATAATATCCCAGCCAATATTTTTAACAATTATGTCTCTCTGCCCTCGCCACCTAGATATTTCACTCTCTGCTCTCCCCCTCCCGATCTCTCTCTGCTCTCTCCAGATCTCTCTCCTCTCTCTCTCTCTCTTGGGAGAGAGCAGAGAGAGATCAGGAGGGGGGAGAGATCGGAGGGGGAGAGAGCAGAGAGAGAAGAAAGAGTTTACATGTGCTTGGAGATGACGTCGGCGTAAACCACGACGGAGAAGTGAGAACCACCGCTTGGAGACGACGCCGGCGAGAACCACGACGAAGAACCACCGCTTGGAGACGACACCGACGAGAACCATCACGACGGAGAACCACCAGAGGTAGGTCTTATTCTTCTTTCTTCTTCTCGGCGCCGACGACAAGGTTGCAGAGACGGTGGCAAGGTTGCAAAGAGGATTTTTTTGACCCTAGACCGAGCGAATTTGAGGGGTTTTATAAAAGTCGACTTGCACCTAACGTAAGTTACGGTGCATTACGTTAATAACGTAACGTAACGAACGTTATGGGCAAAATAACTATAGTTATGAAATATTGTGTTTTTTTAGCCCTGTTACGTAACGATTGGTCGGAGTTAGGTTATATAACGAGTTATAACGAGTTATATAACGGGTTTTTTAGAACACTGGTCTCCACAACCAATGTGAGACTAAAACAAGACTAAAACATAAAAAGAACAATACCAATTGAGAGTAAAAAGACTAGATTCAAATAGAAAAAAATACAGATTTTAGACTCGACTAAAACCACATGGTTGTAACTCGACGCCTCTTGCGCCGATACATGTGTCCATACTTACGCTTTGGACGCGCGCGAGCTCTGATGTCCTCATCATTCTCCCCGGGTGGGAGAGAACTCGACCACGTCGAGTGAGATTAGAAAACTCTCATAATGCTCCAACATATCTGGATCAACCTGTTGCAAATCACTGCGATCTATCCTTTCCTCAGCAGGTTTCCAACGAATCAGATATCATCAGGTTCCACCATCTCTATTAGAGATTGTTTCATCTAAAATTTTATCAATTTTCTCTGCTGAATTAGGATGATTATTTGGGAGTGGAAAAGTGAGGAGCTCTCAGAAAATGACTCAAGGGAAGCTCATCAACCAGTGGGTTGGTAAGGTTAAAATCAGGACCCTTATAATCTACTAAATCCTCAACATTGAAAGTAGAACCAATTTCAAAAACCTTCAGGAGATCTATAACATAGGCATTGTCATTTACTTTATTCAAGACTTTAAAAGTCAGCACTATAGACGTGCAATTTTTTAACAATTCCCGGAGAAAACGTTCCAGATGAATCCGGACCATCACATAATCGCCAATGTTAAAAGTTCTAAATTTCTTCCTGACGGCGGCTCGTAATTTATATTTAAGATTGCTTTATTCGATTCTATCACTGATTTCTTTCTGCAACCCATGCATGTGTGTGACAAAAGAGAATGCAGACTCTGAGACTCTATAGTGATCAATCATAAGAATGAGATTAAGTCTGTTTAGGTCTAAAACCATACACTATCTCATGTGGACTCTTACATGTCCTATTGAAAGGTGAATTATATGCGAACTTGGCAATGGACAACTTCAGATCCCAACTCCCAACATGTTCACCCACGAGGGAACACGAAAGATTCCCTAGACTTTTATTGACAACTTCAGTTTGACCCTTAGTCTGAGGGAGGAAAGCAGTGGGGAATTTAAGCTTTGAGCCTAAATGTGCATAAGGTTCTTTCAGAAATAATAGTGAACTTAACATTCTTATCTGACACAATAGTCTTAGGCAGACCGTGCACTTTGACGATGCCATCGAAAAAGATCTTGGCTACTCTGGAGGCGTCAGAGGTTCGAAAGCAAGGCAAAAAATTGGATAGTTTAGAAAAATGGACCACAATGACTTGTACTGAATTGTGTTTCTTAAGAGTTTTCTGGAGACCTAACACGAAATTCATACTAACATCCTGTCATGAGCAGTTTGGGACCAGTAGTGAGGCATACAATTAGTGTTATCGAGGCGCGAGGCGCAGTGTGAGGCGCAAAGGATCTAACGCACACGAAGCGCAAGGCGCAAGGCGAGGCGATCGCCTCACTTCAATGAGGCGCATATTTTTTCTTTTTGTATGAATTTATTATGAATGTATTCTTTTCTATGTATAGATGTATTATGGATTTCTTTTTTGTATGGATGTATTCTTTTCTTTTATTGATGTATTATGGATGTAATCAGTGAGGCGCATGATTTCATATGTATTCTTTTTTTTGTATTCCAAGATATTGAAAATACACACTAAAAATGCATTAAAAATTTACATTAAAAATTCACTAAAAATTTACACTAAAAATGCATCAGAGACAGATCTCTCTCGTTCTTCCTCTCTCCTGATCTCTCTCCTCTCCAGCTTTCTCCCCCTCTTCTTCTCTCTCTTAATCTCTCTATTCTCTCTCAGAGATGAGAGATCTCTGTCTCTGAGAGAAAAGAGAGAAAGAGAGAGATCAAGAAAGGGTCGAGAGAGGGGGGAGAGAGCTTACCTGGTGACGACGACGAAGGCGACGACGACGAATGCGGGGGGCCCTCTGCCCTAGATCGAGTTCGCCTGCAGTAAAAGATTGGTTTTTTTCATTTTTTACTTTTTATCTAACTTAAGCGGGCTGGGTTTACCTGCTAAATTAGCGGGTTGTAACCCGACCCGCCCAACAAACAATAAGCGCATAGAGGCGATCGCCTCGCGCCTCGCGCGAGGCGCATTCGGGCGCGCGCCTCGTGCTGCCCGCGCGCCTCGCCTGCGATGCGGGGCGCATTGTTGCGCCTCGCTTTGCCTCGCGCCTGAGGCGCATCGCCTCGATCGCCTCTGACAACACTGATACAAATCAGTATTCTATTTTTGCTGCTTGGCTAGTTGGCAAGTATGACACCTTCCAATATGCTTGACAACATCTCGTTTCAAACTTGACCAATAGAACTGATATTCAACGGCTTCTATGGTCTTCTCATTCTCAAAATACCCAGCTAGGTCAACATGCAATTTAGGGATGGCTAACGGGACAAATCGGGTTGATTCGTCCCGTTAGCTAACGAATCCGTTACGAGACGGGTTGAACCCGTCTCGTAACGAATCCAAACAAGACGAATCAAGAAATCGGGGAACGAATCGGGTCCCCCGGATTCGCTGGGACGGGTCCAACCCGTCTCAAATTTTAATATTATTTATTTTTGAAAATTTCACATTTACCCCAGTAGCAATTTTTGGAGTTGTTGAGGGTAAAATAAAATAAAATAAATAAAATAGGGCTCTAAAACTAATTTTTCCTACACACATGCATAATAACATAGGACTTTTTAAAAAACAAAAAGAAAGAGGAGGGGTTGGGGAAAATTTTTCCGACCTGATTCGTCCCGTGATTCGTCACGGGACGAATCTGACCCGTCCCGTTTACACGGGACCGGTCAATTCGGGTTGACCCGCCCCTTAACGGGGCGGGTCCGGGTTAACCCGCAACCCGTCCTGTGCGACCCAACGGGTCGCACAGGGCGGGGCGGGGCAGGTCGACCCCCCCATTAGCCATCCCTAATGCAATTCCTAGGCAAGAAATTCTCTAAGAAAGGTTCTTGGAATGCATAGTTTTCGGCCTAGAAATAAATACTCCTCGTGTAAGATATACCCATCTAATTCCCGAGTCGGCCCACTCTTTAATGTAGAGTATATGTCGTAAAATCAAGACACGGCTCGTACTCCATCTTCAATTTCTCAAAGGCGTTTACTACCGTGGACATTTTGGTCTGAATAAACATACGACGGTTAAAGGCGTCAGCAGATTTATTTTCTACTCCCGCTTTGTGATGTAGGGTGAATGTGTAATCTTGGAGGAATTCCATCGCTCATGTCGTGCTTTCATCTTCTTTTGGGAGTAGATATACTTCAGAGCCTCATGATAGGAGTAGAAGACGAATTCCTGTGGCAATAGAAATGTCACCAATAGCAAGCGCTTGAATCACCACATAGAACTCCTCGTCATAAGCGGAGTATTGTAGTCTGACATTATTCAGCTTCTCATTGAAGTAAGCAACTGATGGCTTTTCTTGAGCGAAAGACCCTGCCTATACCAGTTCATTATGGTCACACGCCACTTCAAAGACTTTGAAAAAATCGGGGAGACGCATAACAGGAGCACTAAGCATTCTCTTCTAGATCTCAATAAATGCTTTCGAAGCAGCGCTAAATTCAACCTTCTTCAGACAGTCGGTCCATGACAGTGCTAAACCCTTTGATAAACTGACGATAAAGTCGCGATCCCGTGAAAGTTTCTCACATCACGGATGGTCTTGGCCTCGGAGTCCGTAAAAACTTCCATCAGTACAGACTACAAATCTTAAGAATTGAACTTGTACAGAGAGAAATGCGCACTACTTTGAAATGGCATACAACTCTTCCTTGCTCAATATAGAGCAGACTTGACGCAGATGGTCTAAATATTACTCGCAAGATCTACTATAACTGTGGATGTCGTCAAAGTAAACTATCAATAATTTGCCCATAAAAGGACGCACTTGCGTCATCACTCGCATGAAAGTACTCGAAGCAGGTCAATCTGAAAAGCATGACTATCCACTCATACAACCCATTCTTCGTTTTAAAGGCAGCCTTCCACTCATCTCTGGGACGGATGTGAATTTAGTGATAACCACTTTTCAGATCGATCTTTGAAAAAATAGTGGCACCAAATATCATATCCAGCATATCGTTCAGTCTCGGAATGGGAAAATAGTACTTTAATGTTATTTTGTTGATAGTACAGATATCCACACACATACGGCAAGATATATCTTTCTTTGGTGTCAGCAAAGCGGGAACCGTGCAAGGACTCATACTCTTTTGAATAAAGCACTTTTTCAACAATTCATCAACATGCTTCTTGAGTTCAATATGCTCGGTAGGGTTCATCCTATAGTGTGACAAGTTGGGAAAACTCGCTATTGAGACTAAATCAATGACGTGTTGAATATCACGCATATGTGGCAAATTATCTGAGAGGTCGTCAGGGAAAATGTCGGCAAACTCCGTAATCACAGGTTGACTTCGGGAGGAATCAGATTACTGGGCTCTTTGTTAACTTTCATGATTGTGAGGAACATGAAGGGAGCTCTTTCCACATCTTGACTGAAAGCCTTTGCACTAATCAAGCTGACAGCTTGGCACTGTTGGTTTGCCTCGCTGCGGCACGCTTTCGTTCTGCTTGTTCAGTCTTAGGCGGACAGGGGGAGTAACGATCTTCTTCCATTCGTGCTCAAATTGACACATGTTTGATCAACCAAAGATGGTAACATCTTTGTTGTACAATCATAGTCGCCCAAGGGTAACACGACCCCAAGGTTCTGAATATCGGATATCGGTATCGTATCGGATGAGGGTTTTCATATTGGATATCAGGGGAGATATCGGGGATACGCGCGCATATCAGGCGCTCAGATCGGACACTATATATATGATATACTGGTAACTAAAAGTTGGTTTAGTGCCATAGATATCATCTACGTAATAAAAATGATGTAATATGCATACAAAGACAGTAAAAAAATACTGTACATTTACACGCAGTCGTGCAATAAATAAGTTATTTCATATTGAGCGATATATCGGGTGATTTATCGGCCGATATTTGAAATATCGACCGCTTTTTTCTGCAAACGATATGGCGAACGACTTCTCCATATCGTTTCGGCAGCAGAAAAAAAAAGATATCGGACGATATCTCGACCGACTCGGCCGATATTTAAAACATGGCATGACCATATCCACAGTCACGACATCGCACTAGATCTCGTCCTTATAGAGACCGAAATCTATCGGGACAAGGCACATCTGCTTGACTTCTAGTGCAAAAGAGTTAATCCATGTCAGTCTATACAGATGTAGTACAACTTTCAGGTCAAATTTTACAATTACTGTAGAGGACACTGCATTAATACAGCTTCCACTGTCCACGATTACTTTGCAACTCCTACCTCCAATTCTCGTGAATGTGTGAAACATGATAGTTCATCTTCGATCGTCCTTTTTCTTCAAGATGGGACAAGGCGCACCTAATGACGGATAAATGGATCAGCGTTGGCCTAATGCAGCTGAAACCAACGCCATCGCCTCTGACCTCTTTGTCAACGTCAAAATCTACTTTCCTGGTTGGAATATGAATTCGTCAGAATCTAACTCTGATTTTACTAGAAGCACTCCATTGATTAAGGCAATTTTAGATAGACTTGAGCAGTTTGCAGCTACATTCCCATAATCTTGGCACCGGTAACATTTGATCGTGAGACTTTGGCGAAGTTATTTGCAACGCTCTTGCCTTTGTTATCCACACTTATACCTCTGATATTCATTTTGTGGGTTGACGCCTGAGGTGGAAATCGGTTTGGGTATTGATTTAAGGTGGACTTGGACGCTTCGGTTTGACTCGAGCGTAACTAAACTTGACAACATTTAAGTCTTGGACCAACACTTAAGCTTTTTCAAGTTCTGTGACTCCACGAGCTAGAAGTTCAGTTCTCAGATCTTCTCTAAATCCAGCTATAAATCAGGAAAGGACTTGAACTTCACTCTCTGTGCCTAGGGCATTGCAACGGATGAGAAATTCATCAAATTGGGCAACGTAGTCCTTGGTGGACTTAGTGCCTTAGGTGAATCGTTGTCGGTTGTCAAGCAGACGATTAACTAGACTTGATGGCATCTAAGTCTTGGACCAACACATAAGCTTTTTCAAGTTTGGTGACTCCACAGGCTAGAAGTTCAATTCTCATATCTTCTCTAGGTCTAGTTATAAATCAAGAAAAGGCTTGACTTCACTCTCTGTACTTAGGGCATTGCAACGAATGAGGAATTCATCAAATTGGGCAACATAGTCCTTGGGGGACTTATTGCCTTTGGTAAATCGTTGCCAGTTGTCAACCAGACAATCATAGTAAGATGTATGCACATATTTATCCCTGAGTTTGTCCTACATCACCAACCAAGTCTCTATAAGCTCCTGACATCGGGATGCTCTCATTTATTCCACGTTGGTTCAATATTGGTTAACTTAGCCAGTCAGCTTCATTGCAACAAACTTGACCTTTCTAGCTTCAGAAAGAGCGTACCAACTGAAATATTTGTCCATGTGTCGAAGCCATTCCAGAAAGAGTTGAGGAACCAAACGACCATTAAAAGTGGGGACATCCAATTTGATGCTCTCCAAGTATTCATCATTGGGGTCTCGCACATTTTTCGCCCCTTGTATTGTATCAATGGACCACGTTCTCTGCCATGCTCGTTGCGGTTTAGGCCACGTTCTTCTTCACATTCATTTCAGTTTTCTAAGCGCGTCTCTACCTTACTCAGTCTCTCATTGATCATTGTTAGGGTCTCTAGCTTAGCCTGTATAGCGGCGAGTGTTGCATCGAGTTGGGATCCATAAGGGTGTTTGACGACAGGGTCTACCTCTACGGGTTAGCATGCACTAGACAAGACCTAAATGGATGAGAGGATGTAGTCTAAACTAGATATGAATTTTTTTTAATCAAACTATGTTAAATGTAAAAGGCAATAAAATGTTCTAACAAGTGCCTATGTGATGCAAATTCTATCCTAACAGTGCTCTGATACCAAATAGTGTGAAACGTGTGTGTGTGATGTCACATATCAGTGATAAATTCGCACTCACTACACTTCACCAAAATTACGATCTTGGTAGGAAAATAATTTAAAATTTTAACGTTAGTAAATGGATTTTAACAATCAATTGCACGTGTAGGTTAAACAGTTATAGCCTCAATAAAATCAACACAATACTCAGTTATGATTGTAATCGTTCTACTTGCAATATCGAAGACAATGGAACACAAGTTTAACAGCATCACACACTCACAATAATAATGGACAATATGATTTGAGATAATATTTCAGAGATGATAACATTTGATGTAATCATTGAATAATCTGACTGTATGATTGGAAACTTACCTACTCAGAAGCCAACATTCTCAAGGACTCGTATTGTTGTTGATATTGTTCTTCTTACTACTGATACTAATGTATTGTACTAGTTGTTGTCGGCAGCTGGGCTCACGCAAGACTGAACAAGGAATTGCTCGCGCAGGGTTGACGAACTCGTCGTCAGTTGGGCGTACTCAGTCATTGACACGAGTGCACTCGAACGTGACAGGGACTGGGCACCAGCAGGTCTAGGGCTCAGCAACCAAGCAGGACACAGACTGTGCTCGACAAAATCAAGCCAGGGGAGGAGCTCTCTGGTCGGCTCGTGATCCGGGCAGTGTTGACGAAATTATGAGGCACGAAAATGGCGGCGGCTAGGAGACTGAGACGGGAATACTAGCAAGCTGGGGACGACTGACTAGTCTCTCGGTCGGGTGGCGTGAAGGCGCGGCAATACAGATAGTGTCGGAGGAGAGTGCAGTGCAGCGGCGGAGGCAGCATGTGGAAGGGAGGGAGAACAGAGAAGGAAAATCGGTAGATAGACGTTGGGTCACAGTGGGAGAGAGGGAGAAGCTAGGTGACGGTGGCGGCTGTGTTGGGCCTTTTTTCTTTTATTTTGTAACTAGGGTTTGAGAGGTGGTAAGTGGATTGAGCTTCACACCCGACCCTAAGGATGCGAACGGGCCCGGCCCCAATCCCGGGGCATGCCCAGATCTGGGGAACGTGGCTCACGGCCCGACCCGCTCCTAGGCCAGGGCAGAATCCGAGCTGGCCCAGGCAGGTAGGCCAACAGCTCTTTTAAAAGTCGTTGGCTGGTTTGGAGGCTTTGTAAATTTTTTTTTTTACAAAACCCCCCAGTGGCTATAATTGGCCCATAATATAGCTGTTGGGGTTTTTTTTAAATCTTCGTTCCAAAACCCCCCTAGCGGGTAGATTGGCCCAAATTTTTTTTGCAAAAAAAATTACATTTAACTTCAATTTCAATCTATATACTACATTTGAAGACTCCAGAAAAAGATTGAAGAAATGAAGATCTTTTGTATTTGTTTCAATCTATACTTCAATTTCAATCTATATACTACATTTATATTTTTATCAATTTATACTTCTCATGTTTAATCTATATAATTCATTTGTATTTGTATCAATTTATCCAATCTATTAAATTGTTAATAAAAAAATTCTACATTTGCATTTTACAACTTGTACCAATTTTGTCCAAAATTGTGAATTTTTTAGAATTGTTTACTTTTTAAGAATTTTTTTAGAATTTTTAGAACTTAAAACTATTTTTAAAAACTTTTTTATTAATAATAAAACTCGAGTCGGGTCTGGCCCGGTCTCTGGCCGTGCCCGAGTCCCCTGGAACCGCCCAGGAATTGCGGGCAGGCCCGGGCTTGGCCCTGCCCTTGACCTATCGGGTTCGAGACGGGCCCGGCCCCAAACGTTCCGCATCCCTACCTGACCCGTTATGAAATGGGCTTCACACTCCAATTCAAATAAAGAGATTTTCATTTGAAAATACCCAAATTTAATTCATAGAAATTCATTAATTTATTTCTCAAAACTCTGGCCTATTTATAGACTTACAAAGACTAGAAACTTGTCTCCACAATCAATGCAGGACTAAAATAAGACTAAAACATAAAAAGAACAATACCAATTGAGAATAACAAGACTCGATTCAATTAGAAAAAAAATACAAACTTCGGGCTCGGCTAAAATCACATGGCTGTAACTCGATGCATCGTTGTAGCTCGACGCATAAATGTAGTTTGACGCCTCCTGCGCTGATACACGTGTCGACAGTTAAGCTTCGGGCACGCGTGTGCTCCGATGTCCTCATCACCAAGTCTATATATATATATATATAGGGGTTACTGTACCTCAGCCTGCAGGCTGAGAGAGTTTCTCAGCCGGCGGGACGTGGCTGAATATATGCCACATCGCCCGCAGTGTGTTGGCGCCAAAAAATTAAAAAAATCCCGCCTAAACAATCGTGAAACAAATTGACAAAAATACCCCTTTTTTAATTCTAAAGTGGAATAAAGTCATGAACAAACAAAATTTCAGTTAAATATATCTACAATTATAAAATTCGTAATTTGAATACATCAAAAAATATAATTAAAAAAAATTGGATCAATATAATGTAAAATAAGCAGAAGCATTGAAAATTTAAAAAACATGCCATGGTCGCAGACTTAATACAATATAACAACTACGACACAGTCGCAGTCACTAGTCGCACTCATAGTATAACAAAACGTTTTTATGCGACCTAATACAATATAATTTCAATTTTATATGACAACTGCGACACAGTCGCACTCACTAGTCGAAGTCATTGTATAACAAAACTTCTTTATATAACGTCTGCGACCCTAGTCGCATTCTATCGTACAACAATGCGACATCCTTCAGTACTGCGACCAAAGTCGTAATCTTCTTTCCCATGCCTTATGTAAAAGATTTTTAATATGCGACTAGGGTGGATTAGCCATGCGACCCTGAGATCAATTCGCGTATATCAAATCTTATAAAAATTATTATACTAATTACACTGAATTAAATGAAGTAATTAATATTCTTTCTACCGTGATACAACAACAGTCTAGAAAAAAGAGATACACTAATGTTAATCTCGAGAAAGGAAAGATGTGCACCATACGTAATCTAAAGGTATAGGTAAGTAATTCTATAAAAAGTTAATTTGTACTTCGGATTCTCCCGCAATAAATCTTCAATTAAATATTTAATTTTTTTTACCACTTCCTACCATACTCAACCCTCACCTGTAACAATTATTATTACTATTCACGTTCTTCCACAATATTGACCTTTATATAATGCTTGTAACTAATATATTATCTCATACCTATAAACTATATTTTTGTTCCTCCTTTTCAATTTGATTTCAAAAACTTCCAAAAAAATAATTCATTCTTGAATCATGTCTTCCCCATCTTCTTCCTCTGAACACTTAGATTTCAACTTCAATCGTTCCCCCACAAGTCCTTTGTCTTCAGGATATTCTAGTGAATCTGATACCAGTCTGGACTTCACTCCTTTTGACTATCTCACTACATCAAATAATGTATTAACTGATCCTCCTATTCATGATGATAATGAAGTTTTAATGTGGGTTAGTGAAGAAGACATTATTCCTCTGCCACTTGACGGAGACATGCTTAATGAAAGCATGTCCTCTGATGCTGTAGGCTCGCTTCCTAGCAACGGGTCAGACGAAGAGCTTGATAGAGACGATCCATTCTGGGAGTTCATCGGTGAAACAAAAAAAACCTCAAAAACAGGAAGATGATGAGAAAATAAGTGATGAAGAGGAAGAGCAGAAGAATGAAGACGATGAATCTGCTTATGATGGTGATAATGACGAGGATTAGGATTTCATGATCTTCTGATATTCAATTATATTTTGTCTTCTTTTAAAAGCTTTTAATTCTATTTTTTTGTAAGGTCTCTTTCTCAATATATTAACTTATAAGCTCTTTTAATTACATATCCAAACTGCGACTGCTGCTCTTAAACACTGCGACCATGTCGCAGTCCTACTACTGATGCAATAATTAAAAATAATTCATACGTTATAGGCGGCTGAGACAAAGATACGGTGAACTGCGACTATAGAATCAGTCTTTATTCAGACAACAGTCAAAAATAAAGAACAAAAAGAATATAAAATAATACGTAAACTGTGATTATACTATCGCTCTCGTTAAATACTGCGACCATAGTCGCGGTACTGCGATCATAGTCGCAGTCCATGGTCGCATAATATATGTAAAAACCAATTTAATTGTTAATAGGAGGATCGGACAAACATTCAGAAATTATACAAAGGACAGTATTTGATGACTAACGGTTGACAATTTATGCTCGCAGTTACTTAATCATTTATCAGTTCCCAATGCGACTATGGTCGCAATAATGTACTGTTTTGGAGTTCAAAGTAATTTAAAATTATAGTGTATTAACTTTTAAACTGTTTTGGATAACTGAACAGTCACCTAGGAAGTATACAATTTTTGAAAAAGGTAGAAAATATATTTGAGAGATATTCACGTGGTCCGAGATCTTAAACCTTTTGGAATTCTGGGATTAAAAATATATAAAGGGTCATGAGCAAAGGATTAAAAACATACTAAGTTATTTTTGCTCAAACTCGTTACTCTCACTGTTCGGAAAATAGATTCAAAAAAATGTCTTCACCACCGTCTTCACCGGAAAGAAGCCAATCATCTAATGATGATTGGATGTTTAGTTCTGAACCGATGTCTCGCTACGGGTCAGAATCTGAGCTTGATACAGACGACCCGTTCTGGGAGTTCATTGATGAACCAAAACACAAACATGAAGAGGAAGAAAGCGAAGAGGAGAATGTCGCTGAAGAGGAGGAAGAGACGGAAAGCGATACAGAAGACGAAAGCATGACTCTTGACGACGAATCTGATTACGATGGTGATGACGAGGATTAGAAGTTTAAAAATTGTATTTTGTATTTTTTTTAAATATATATAAATCTGTTTTTTAAAGTTAATTGTGTGAATTACATTTTTTACTACTATGTCTTGGTTGAAATACTGTACAATTGTTACAAACCTTCATTTTAAATATTTTACGCTAAACGAATATACTGCGACCATGGACACAGTTAATAATTATATTACTTCACCCGTATAAATTTTTAAAATGAAAGGTTGCGACTTTGGTCGAAGTTGCAGGACGCAGACTTAATAAATAAACTGCGACCTTGGTCGCAGTTGCTGGTCTTTTAGTCTTAATCAACAACAACACTGCTACCTTGGTCGCAGTTGCTAACCGTAGTCTTAATAAAATACAATGCGACCTTGGTCGTAGTTGCTGGTTTTTGGACTTAATAAAATACACTTCGACCTTGGTCGCATTCGCTGGTCTTTATTTTTAATCAACAACAACACTGCGACCTTGGTCGCAGTTACTGGCCGCAGTCTTAAAAAAATAATCTGCGATCTTGGTCGCAGCTGCTGGTCTTTAGTCTTAATCAACAACAACACTGCGTGGTCGCAGTTGTTTCTGTTTGCAATGTAGTCTTATGCGACCTTGGTCGCAGTGTCGTCTCTGGTCCAAATTGTTTTGTTTGCAATGCATGACTGCGACCAACGTCGTAGTTTATTAAAAAACAAATATGATTTTTATTTATGTCCAGGCATTTATCTCCAGGCATGTGAAAATGATACAAAACGCTCTCTTATACAATAACATTGAGTGTTACAATACAGCAGTACAAAGAAGACTAAACATCAAAAGAGCCCTTGTTGACTAAGAGCAGTGGTGTTATTGAGGTCTGGTGGCAGCAGAATCCTCCGATTCCACCTGACCCTCCAAAGTGGCGGGATACGATCCTTCGTTCATGAACATCTCTTCCACCAGAAGGTTATCCAGTGCTACCCACAACTATATCCACCACATCCCCCGCCGCCATACCCACTCTGACCATCCCGTGCCAGCAAGCTTGACTGGTGCATCAAGTCCGAGGAGATCTTGGTGAGGGTTAAGTCCTCGTCAGGGATCATGACTTCTTCCCTTGTGAACGACGAGGACCATGACTTCTTCCCTTGTGGACGATGAGGTCTATGACTTCTTCCATTGTGGACGAACATCGATCAAGTTCGTCCATAAGGTCATCTTCATCCATGGAGGCAGGCCCTGTTAGAGACTCTGAAGAAGGCGAAAATTCTCAGAGCAATTGCTCTCGAAAAGAAAACAGTCTAATTATGGGAGAGGGTGAGCCCTATTCATAGGCAGCCCATAATAACCATAATTAATGGTTCATTAATCAGAACCGTCGGCCTTAATGATCGCACGACTATCGAAGTCCAATGGAAGGCTGACGCGTGGAGTGTCGTTTAAAGAAGCGTCGAAGACGCTGGTCTACAACCACCAGCGCCAGTTTGGCATTAAAAGACATTAACGCCTAAACCCAATGAAGAGCCGACGCGTGGACAACCGCTTCGGGAAACAACGAATGGTGCGGGTTCGTCAACGTAGACTTGACGTTTAAAGATCTCATAAAATCTTTATGACAGGCCGCGTCTCTCGGAGTGACTCCAAGTCGCGTCCGCTCAGCAAACTTTTCATTTTTCATTTAGATTCAAAAAATGACTTAATCCAAAACAACAACACGGCGACCTTGGTCGCAGTTGCTGGCGGCAGTCTTAATCCAAAATAACACTGCGACCTTGGTCGCTATGCATGTTAATATAAAGGAAACACTTACTTAACGTACTGCGACCTAAGTCACAGTCCATGTAATGCAACCCTAGATTGCAGTTGCTGGCCATCTTTATCAATAACAACACTGCGACCTTGGTCGCAATTAACCATGTACACTGCGACCAAAGTCTCTGACTAAGGTCGCAGTTTAAATGTACACTGTGACCAAAGACTCTGACTACATTATATACAAAAAAATTAAACTATAAGTAGAAATTGATCGCAGGCTAAAAAAATTGATCTGAAAAGATTTTATATTTTCAGAAAAAAAATTTATCGCAGGCTGAAAAGGATAAACTAGATCTTTCAAAAAGAGGTAAAGAAATAAGGCGAAAAGTAATTTATATAAAATAACCTAAATCCTATAAAGAGCAGCAAAAAGTGGGAAAATAATAATAAACAATAAGGAAAGTTATCGAAAGGGGTATTTGGTAATTTAACTTCTTCCTAAAAGCGGGCCGCAAGTCAGTGAGGTAACAAATTGAGCCACGTCACCGCAGGCTGAGAGAGTACTCTCAGCCCGGAGGCTGATATACATTTTTCTCATATATATATATATATATATATATATATATATATATATATAGACTCAGGTATGTTGGGAAGAATATGGAGATGAATCCTTCCCTTGAAATTCAAATTAAAGATCAACTCCATTGTTATGAGTGCTTAAAAATAAAAATTCAAGTATTTTGAATACTTTTTACTTATTAATCAAGCGCAAAATAAACGTCCGAAATAGTGAATTGATTAGTTTTACGATGTAGAATATTTGAAACCTAACAAAAGTTGGCATGTGAGGGTTTTTTAATGTTTAGATCAAATGGTCGAATTGAGAATTTGTATGTCTAAAGTGATAAATTTAAGTAATATGCTACTTTTAGCCATCCATTTTGTGCCTACTTGATGCATAGATAAGAAAACTACAAAACACTTGATTTTTATTTTTAATTACTTTAAATAATGTAGATCAACTTCAACGAAATAGATCTTGTATTTGAATGTCGTAGCATTGAATTTGAGTGGGAAGGATTCATGCTTAAATCCTTTCGGAAGTAGCAAGTCTAGATAGAGATAGACTTATGTCATTCCGGAAGAATTCGAGGTTGAATCCTTCCCAATCAAATACGTCTACTCCATTGAAGTTGATCTACATTATTTCAAGTAAATAAAAATTAAAAATCATGTATTTTGAATTCTTTTTGTCCATCCATCAAGTGTGCGCAAAATGGACGGTAAAAAATAGCATATTGCTTAAACCTACGTCTTTAGATGTACAAATTCTCGATCCGATCATTTTATCACGATCTAACCAATTAAAAACCCTCACACACCAATTTTTGTTAGATTTCAAATATTCTACACCGTTAAACTAACCAACTCATTATTTTGAACGTCCATTTTCCGCCTATTTGATGAATGGTTAAAAAGTATTCAAAATACATGATTTTTTTATTTTTAGTCACTTAAAATAATGTAGATCAACTTCAACGGAGTGGATCTTGCATTCGGATGTCGTAGTGTTGTATTTAAGTGGGAAGGATTCAGCCTCGAATCCTTGCAGAATGACACAAGTGTCTCTCACTCTCTCTCCTCTCTATATGTGTGTGTATATGTATGTATGTATGTATATGTGTGTATGTATGTATATGTGTGTGTATAGAGATAGATTTGTGTCATTCCAGAAGGATTCGAGGCCGAATCCTTCCCACTCAAATACCAACATCCGATATTCGATAACAAGGGCCACTCCGTTAAATTTGATATATATTATTTCAAGTATCTATAAACCAAAAATCAAGTGTTTCAAATATTTTTTTCCCATGCATCAAGTAGGAAAAAACGGACGGCCTAAATAGTGAGTTAGTTTAACGGTGTAGAACATTTGAAACCTAAAAAAATGGTTTGTAGGGGTTTTTAAATGTTTAGATCATAATGAAAAGGCCGGATCATGAATTTGTATGTCTAAAAAGACAGATCTAACCAACTCACTACTTTCCGCCGTCCATTTCGCGCCACTTGATGGATGAGCAAAAAGTATTCAAAACACTTGATTTTTGATTTATAGATACTTGAAATAATATAGATCAACTTCAACGGAGTGATTCTTGTATTAGAATGTAGGAGAGTTGAATTTGAGCGGGAAGGATTCGGGCTCAAATCCTTTTGGAAGGACGTTAGCTTTACTAGCAAAAGTTCTTAGACTCAATTAGGTGTACTTCCTACCTCTTATGTATTTTCAAACTACACACATTAATAATCAGTCAGTAGCATGATAAAGAGTTATCAATGGAAAGAACTGATGTCAAACATCTTACATTCTGCTGCTATGCTTCTAATATTCTTGTCATGCCTGCCATGCATGTTTCTGGCAAGCCGCTTAGTAAAAGGGAAAGGCAAGGTTGTGCAGTAATTATATGGGCCATACCTGATACTGACGGTCCTGGAATACTCTCTCCGTGGTGCTTGTGTTTTCTTCCACTGTCTCCTTCATCTGAATCGCATTCACCTGAAAATACAACATGTTAGCCCTTGGTGCCTGTGGCCACCCGCCAAACTTGTGAGAAAAATAAAACATTTACCTTGATGCGGTAGAGAGGAGCACTAAACTCTTCGTTGAATACAAACGAATCTTCATCCTCTACTTCTCTTCCCTTCGGGAACTATAGGAGGCCAGCATATGATTTTAATAATTCAATCTATATAACAAGTTAAAAGTCATAAAAATTAACAAACCTTTTGTAGCACACGAACTTTGCCACATGCAAGCGATTGCAAAGTCCTCCTCAGCTCTTTATCATCGATACTAGTGGCATCCTTAATGTCTTGAAAACTGAGCTTTTGGGTATCATTGAACAGCATCAAGACAACAGTCTGACAAATTGAAGGAGCCCAGGAGAATATTTTGAGGCTGACTAAAATGTAAAAATTGTACAAAGCAAGATTATACGATCCCACGCACCTGGAACAACGACACTGACAATTCCTTTTTACTTTTAGGAAAGTCTGCTTTTAGAACACAGTGTCCTAAAGAATTCTGCCACATTAACCGTCTCCCACTATACTTGCTTAAGTAGAACTCCTTAAATATATCCTATTGTATGCAAGCAGAGATTAGAAAATTCCAAAAGAATGATAACTCAAAGAATGATGCATATCTTGTGCATGTTTCTAATGAGCCAACCTGATAAACATTCAATTCATGAGGGAGCCGAACATCCATGGGCGGGTATGTTGGCCAGTATCTGTGAAGACAACATCAAGTGATAGATTTATGTTTAACAGGGAAAATGACATTAGCAAAAAAATATACATATTATCCTTGCATCTCTACCACAAAGAGCAAATGATAAATACGCACCCAGTTGTTAGAACATGAACACTCATCTCAATTCCAGTAGGAAGCTTTGTCCTGGCTTGGGATGACTGTTTGAAAGAATCATTTATTTCTTTTGATAATTCGATGTCCTGAAAATGGTTCAGCATGAGATTATCATTAAGAACACAGAAGATTGTACTGGTATAGTAATCTGCCAAGTTAACATGATTGAGACAGTAAATGAGGAAACCTCTGCGAATCATTAGAGAGTAACAGTCCTTGTATGTTCAAGGAAAAGAAGTTGAGCATTTATGAACATGCTGCACCATCAACATGACTTGGTATTTGGCAGAGCTACCAGAGTTTTATGGATTATATCTGTTATGGAAGTACGGAAGTGTTCCTACAAATTATACTCATAAACAGATCAGAAAAACGTGTTATACATGAAATCCTACAACCAACCAAAGTTATACTTGTCTGCTGCCTTAATTGGTGAAATATTTGTGCTCCTGAATCATTAGAGGATCTCATCCACATTCACCTCTGGCACCTTTGCTGCTCGCTGGACCAATAATACTGCTCATATTATGTGATATAAATATCTTTGAGACTTGAACTTTTTGTCGGAATTCAATTTAAAGCAAACAATTTGCATCAAATTCCTGGAACCAGTCAAGGTTGATATCATCAGCTTAAGGTCTAATATAACTTTAATTTCTACTCTCCAGAGATTCCAACTTTCCAAGCACTACAGCGGTCACTATTACTGCTCCAGACAGTTATTTTTATAAAACCTAAAATATTTGAGGAAAATATCTGGTCTGTTTGAACTTTTTTCTTTCCACAAGAGACCCCGCCTACTCTCCTCCCATTTGAATAAAACTAATCCCACCAACTTTAAACTGACAGTCTGCAACGCATGATGGTTGCTCCGCAGTGTGCCCCCCCCCCCCCCCAAACACGCCACCTTACCCCCACCCCCTATTAAAAAAAAAAAGAAAAAAAGAGCCCACCGCTTTTGGTGAAGAACATGCACATGTAGGCTTCTCTAAAGCTTCTGTGTGCCTCTATTGAGTTAACTGCAGCCTACATGCAACTTGAAGAAATAAAATACAGTACTACAGCCTACATGCAACTTGAAGAAATAAAATACAGTACTACAGCCTACATGCAACTTGAAGAAATAAAATACAGTACTGCATTTACATGTAGAACTGAACATATTAATGGTTCATAAGGTGCTGGCCCACGAACCAGTAAAGCCATAGGTCTCTGTGACCTATGGAATCCTATTGCCATCAAAAATTCACACAGCAACCTAAGATTTTTCTACATGAAAAGATGCATCTACAGATTCCACACAATGGTTGAAAAGTTTAACTCAAGCAAGGTCACAACCTTAAGCAAATTTTCTGTCTTGTCGTTCTGCAACAGTCCCATGTCATTAAAAGCTCCCAAAACCTGGTTTTGTCTAGCTCAGGAAACCATCAAAGCAGATAATCAAGATGGCATTACTAAAAGACATGAACTCACAACCACGGAGAGAAGCTTACTTTTTCCAACTTCTTCAGCATTTACAAAACACTACTGCTGTAAAATGCCAGCTGTATTATTTAGAACCCAACACAGGACCTTGATTTTTGCGCATCAATGTGAATCATACGTGCTAATCATTCGTGTAAACTGTGGCACATAACCCTTGATAGGTGCCTGTAAACAGAATTCAAGTGACAACGGAAAAGCATTTGGAAAATTGGATCAAAGCATTATGTTGTTCTTGTCTTACTGTTAAGTAATAGTTCTAATTTCCTGGCCAATGGAAGAGCTCCCGAAGGGTATGGGGTGGGGGTTTTGCTTTTTGTTTTTGTTTTTGCCCCCTTCTTTTCTTTTGTTTTTTCTTTTCCTGTGTGGGCGGGTGGGTCTGAGGAGAGGGGGAGTCTAAGTATACCTCATATTACTGGTCCATCAGAATACAACTTCAATAATTGAATAGATAAGGTGTGGAGACACAGAGGACAGAGCAAAACACAGAATAATCTAGAGGAGCACAGGTCTTGAACCCAAAATAATCATGGTTTATGATCTGAAGTCGGAAGAAGTTAGACAACTCATAATTCAAGCAGGGTGGTAGTTTAAGTTTACCTCACATTGCTGGGACAACAGAATACATCTCAATAAATATTAAATAGATAAGGTGTGGAGAAACAAGAAGAGATAACACAGAATAATGTTGAGAAGCACAGGTTCAAACTCAAAAAAATAAAGGTTATGATCTAAAGAAGTTAGAACTACTAATTCACACATGGGTTGTTGTCTTTTAGAAAAAGAACCTGATATCACCGGTTGCTAGTTGTTTTTTATTACCCTAGTTTATTTTTTAGTCTAGTTGTTTATTTTATTGTGTTTTTAGTACCACATCGGTTATATCCGAGAATTAAACTCTTGTAGAGTCTATAAGTAGACCTCTGTGCTTACTTATCAGTAGATAATGATGAATTAAATTTTTTCAATTTAAATTTCTTAAGCCCTTGAGTTCTTGAGATTAAAGTGTGAGGCCCATGTTGTAAGAGGTATGAAGCCCATGGTGCAAGGGGTGTGAAACCCAAATTTATCCAATTTCCCTATTTCTTATTCTTAAACCCTAATTCCTCTTTCCATTTCTCTTTCAAAACCCTAATTTTTCAATTCTTTAATTTGACGGTGATTGTGATCCTCTCGTATTACATCAGTGTGATATCAGAGCTTCGGTGTCAATTTCCCCTTCAATTTCTTAGATCCATTCAAAACAAAAGTGTTCAAAATTCGACAAAATTTTGGCCGAAAATAAAAAAAAATACGTTGTTCTTCCTCCAGTTCTTCTTCCTCTCTATTCCCCTTCAATTCATCACAAAAAAATCATCAAACAAAATACCCGCCTTGTTCATCTTCTTCCCCCCTCTTTTCTCTCTCCCACAGAGACCAAAACCCTAACCCTAACTCAGCCGCTCTTACTCCGTGTGCTGCCTTGCTCCCTCCTCTCTTCATAAGTCTGCACCGCCTGCCACACCTCCTTCTGTCGCACCTCCATAAGTCTGGACCCCCCGCCGCATCTCCCACCTCACGCCGCCACTCCAATCTCGAGAATTCCCCATCGCGACCTCCTCCTACCTATGTTGTCCTCAACCGACGAAGCTGACACCACCACCACTATCACATCTCACCACAACTTCCAACACCGCGTCACCCAACGCCGCGTCACCGGCTAGATCTCCTCGCCGACTAAGATCTCTATTTCCCTCCAGATCTCTGCCTCTCGCCGCTATTGCAAGCCATTCCCGCCGCCTTGCACTTGTTGTCTTCACCACCAAGGTCACGCCGCTTAAGAGCGATCAGCGTCGCCACTGCTCCTCCAACCATCACGCCACTTCAGAACACATCAGCACTGCCACTGCTTCCTGACCACTCGCCGATGAAGCCAGAGCAACCGCCGATGCCGCCTTGCAAGACCCAGCAACCGCCCATCTCCATCGCCGTCCTCTTCCCAGCACTCTGACGAGTTTGCTGCTATTCAGAAGCAACATAGGCCGCCGCCGCCGCCGCAAAAGTCGTTACCATCTGTGCTCCGTCTCCACCTGAATGGCCTACAACCCTAGTTTTCGAGCAAGAGAGAGAGCCGATTGGATTTTATATTGGGTGTTTTAAACCCGACCCGACCCAGATCCAACCTGCGAATCCAACTGAGCGAGCTGAGCCGAGCCACGAGCCGTTGCTAGCGTCATCGGCTCATACGCTGACATCATGAGCTCAAACTGAGCCGAGCCAAGTCGAGACGAGACGTCGAGCGTCCAAGCCGATCGAGTCATGGCTGACGTCAGTTGATGCCATCCGTGTTGTTGCTGACATCAATGGCTCAAAGCTGACTCATCAGCTTCCCTAAGCAGCATTGTTCACTGCAGCATCACAACGACATTCCAGAGTCTCGGAGATAGTGGAAGAATTTCACAGCTTTTGGGCAACCGATCTGACCACCACAAGCCTCTATTTGGTGCCAGTATTGTTCCTGCAACAAAAAGCAGTGATTCTTGGATAACTTCTGATCTTCATACAGTGAAAGTTTATTCATGAATTTTTACTTTAGTGAAAGATATATAAATATGGATGCTGATGATAAGAAAGTTGAACGGAATATGTATGCAACTATCTCATATTTTCGAGGTTCTAGTGACATAATCATTATGAGTATGAAAATTGAGAAAATCTTGAAGATTTCTTCAATTATTTCTCCTTGGCATCTGAGTAGAAGTGCCGCTATGCCCAAATGAAGCTGGTTGGAGAAGCTTATTGATGGTGGACAATCATAAACTCTGTCGATGTTGGTTTATCTTACAGGATTTTCTTCGTACTCGGTATGCTCCACACCTTCTTCATGCATCTGAAGCAGATTGCGAAGAGCCTAATGTTGAGCATAAACCCGAGCTCGAGAGACCACAATTCAGCGATCTAGTCGCTGAATGTAAGGAGATCCTAGCTGGCATAGGAAAAATTCTAGAAAGTATGGCTGCAAATGTTGTTACAGATCCCGAACCTCCGATCCTTGTTGAGACAGAAGTTGTTGAGGAACCAGAGGCAGAGCCAAAATTTATTGAAGATCCAAAATCAGCCAGAAGTTATTGCTGGGTTGGTGTCACTGCAAGAAGAAATTTCCTCACAATCTACAGAAGTTAAAGAGCTTCCTATTAAGACCCTTGTAGATCTTCCAGCAGAGCTTATCACGGTGCTAATACCATCTTTAGCAGCTATGAAAGCCTCATTATTCTTAAGATCGCCTGATGTGTACGACCCCTTGCAGATCTTTCTCCAGGAGACGGTTTCACAAGAGATTGGTACTTTGATATATGGGTTAGATTTCAGTAGAACTGAGTTGACTTGTTATACTACATGTCTCCCATCGACGCAACATGTTTGTCAGAAAAGCCAGTTCCAACTCCACCACCTTGTCGCAATGACCTACTAGTGTCGATTCCTCGACCACCACTACGGCCCAATTGAGATGTTTCGTAGGGGAGCTCTCACTCGACAGGATTGGGTTTCTCCCACCCCAGGAGAAATGATGAGGACATCACTAGTTGCTAGTTCTTTTTATTGCCTTAGTTTATTTTTTAATCTAGTTGCTGCTTTTATTGTGCTTTTAGTACCACGTCGGTTATATCTGAGAACTGAACTCTTGTATAGAGCCTATTTAGTGCTTTCTTATCAGTAGACAATGATGAAGTAACTTTAAATTTCTTGAGCCCTTGAGTTCTTGAGATTGGGGTGTGAAGCCTGTGGTGTAAGAACTGCGAAGCCCAAATTTATCCAATTTTTCTATTTCTTATTTCTTAAACCCTAATTCTTCTTTTCATTTCTCTTTCAAAACCCTTTTTTTTCAATTCATTAATTTGAAGGTGATTGTGATCCCTCTTATTACATCAGTTTAGTTTAGATCTCCTTTTTTATAAAAAATCCTTCAAAAAAAAATACGTCTCTCTAGAAAACAGATCAAATATCCTAGAAAAACGAACATAAGGTAACACAAGCATAGCATTGTGTCCAGATGATTCCAGTATCAGAGTTGTGGATTAGACAAACCAAGTGGATTTGGTGACACTGTAAAAGAATATATGCACAATTCTCAATATTAGTAATGCAGATGAAAAAACTATTAGTCTGAGTTGCACAGATCAGAGAACAGTAATACAGTAATGTTGAAAAACTAGGGCAAAACACCATGCAGGATATGCCAATGAATAAATATAGCTTGAATATTCCTAATTTACACCTGAACTTCTCTAAAGAATAAATGAGAGTGTACAACATGATTGAAACACATAAACAATTTTAATTATAAGAAAAATAGTAAGTGATACAAATATAATACACACTCAAATTCTACAAAGTAGTTCTAAGATACAAATTAACTAGAATCCAAGTTCATCATTCAATTAGAATTATGAAAAACATCTATAAAACAATCTATGATGCACCCATGCTCGAAAAACATTTAGTCATTTACTCAAACTAAGGCATATGACAAAACAGAAATTCAAATAAAGAACTAAACAACAAAAAATCCAGAACAATCTGAACCATGAACCAGTTTTCAAGTATCAATTTAGTTTTTGTCTTTGATATGAAATCAGTACGCATTTAATATGTTAGTTTATGATATGTCAACAGATGTATCTGACATGTATGATGAAGTTGCAACCCTTCTAAATATTCAACGCACTTGCATCACCCTTGCGGCTACGGTATCTCTTACCATAAAGTGAATGAATTATTCTTAAATTTATTATTATTATTTTTTTGTTCCGTATATACTTTTTCAGAGAACAGGTCAGAACTTGCATCAGATGAAGAACTACACATAATTACAATATGACACAAGGAAATTACTAAAGAGAAGATTGAATACCTTGAACATTCCTTCAAGTTTATTCGTAAATTGGCTCCCACACTCGGTCTTGAGCTGAAAAGGGCATTAATTTCTCATTAGGTATATCAACGGAATTTTAGAATGCAACTGAGTTGGAAATAATCACTCAGAAACAACTTTTAGAAATTATCTATGATTACTTTTGAAATCATTGACTTCTCGGCGTCAATTGAGGCGCTCTTTCCTAACAGTAACCTTTTTGCAAGATCCTTCTTATAGAATGCCTCAAAAACATCTTTGCCCTGATAAATGGTGAAACAAAATACCTTTTGTCAGTCAGTATATTTTAGCCGTATACTCTGTAAAGCACCAAATAGATAGAGTACATGCAACTCACAAAGAGAGCTAAAAGCTGTTATATTTAGTCAAGTTGAACCTAAGAACAACAAACACATATTGCACCTAAATATCCCAGTGTATACCTGTATAAATCTGAATAATACCAACACTTTGTCAAGTGTACCTTCCAGCTCTTCCTCAGAAGTACCCTTATTACCAGCACGAAGCTTCTCATCTAGAAACTTTGCAATTAGTTCAGCAGGTCTATTCTGTAATATGTAAAAACAAAAGACAATGTCATTAGCTTTCACATAAATACAAAGTTACACTAAAGCAATTGGCAGAGCACAAATAAAATCATTACCACAAAGAACAGGTGCAAGTAGTTAGTTATGACGAAGTTAGGTGTTTTCAGCTGGTGGGTGTACGAAGTTATATGACAAAGGTGCTCTGGTATTTGCAAGTCACACAATAATCTCAAAGAATTATCCAAAATTGGAGGGGGGGGGGGACCCTTGAAAGTCAAGAAGCTAAGAAGCTAGCAGAATAAAATCTGCAACCTGTAGCTCAAAGTATGTAGCAGATTTAACAACGAACTTCTAGGTACACAAAACCAGCTCTCCAATTTAGTTCAGTGACAATGAAGTCTATATAACCCAGAAAATGAATTTAGTTAAAGCATAGGTCACGCTACGGAAAGCACAATGGGAATATGTACGTGACTATATGTTACTCATCAGGTCAAAATGCTTATGAAAGGATATGAAAACTATATACAAGATCTACTGCTGTACAGGAATACCATCTCACCTGGAGTCCACAAGTGCTTTAGAGAAAAGCATTCTCCATATTGATCAAGTGCAAAACTTAAATCGAGTTGAAATAAATGGGGGGAAAGTTCATCAAACATTTGACTGCAATAATTCCAGGGCAGACACCAAACCATCAGCATGAAGCCCTGGAATTACAGGCCAGTTGGTCTGGCATGAAACAGCAGCCAATCACGTCATACCCCGTGGTAGCTAACACTTCCGAAGTTTCATATTAGGGATGCATAGATAAGCTTGAATAATATAAAAAGCTAAACTCAATAAAATGAAAATTTGTTATGGGCAAACCAGATGGTATGGGAAACAGTAAAATTCCAGAAACAACTTGTTCTTCATCTCAGTAATAAAATTCATAAAAGAACAGAAGAAAATAGAACTCATGAAATTTAATCATGCTATGTTTGCCAACTATCTGCGATATCTATCTAAAAGAAGTGTTCACCCTGCTAAATCCAAAACTTAACTGAACCAAAATAGCTTCATCATTGATCAGACATAGAAAGTTATCACTATCATCCTCTCATAATAAGTTATGCTTCTCTATTCATTTCAAAACTCCAAAAACCTTCTCCAGGGAAAAGAAAGAAAAACACCTATTCAGCAGTCCTTGAAACCAAAAGCAATGAGATATTGAATGAAGAAACAAGAATGATAGCAAAACCTTTAGAGGTTGAAAGATGATACACAATCAGTGAACGAAAACTCGGCCGAGTCGGATACGACTCGGCCGAGTCGTATCCGACTCGGCGCCCTCCGGTATGACTCGGAGGGCCGAGTCAACAGAAGATCGGCGAGTCGACCCGGATCGGGTCCGAGTCGGACCCGAGTCGGGTCCGAGTCGGCGCCCGTGACTCCCCCATTAAAACGCGCTGAGGGAGAGAGAGAGAGATCAGATCTGATCTCTCTCTCTCTCTCAGTCGCGCTCGCCGTCCCCCCCCCAGCGACGCCCTCGCCGTCCCCCCGCGTCGCCGTCGCCGTCCGTCTGCAGGTAATTCTCCCTCTCCCCTCTCCCTCTCAGTCTCTCTCCCTCCCCCTCTCTATGTGCCTCTCTCTCCCTCTCTTTCTCTGTCTCTCTCCCCCGCAGCGGCGCCGGCGCAGCGACTCTCTCTCTCTCCCGCAGCGACTCTCTCTCCCGGCTCTCTCTCTCTGTCTCTCTCTCTCTCCGCAGCGACTCTCTCTGTCTCTCTCTCTCTCCCTCTCTCTCCCTCTGTATCTCTCTCTGTCTCTCTCTCACTCCCTCTGTATCTCTCTCACTCTGTATCTCCCTCTCTCTCTCCCTCTCACTCTGTATCTCCCTCTCTCTCCTTCTGTATATCTCTCTCTCTGTCGGACTCTCACTCTCTCCCTCTGTATCTCTCTCACTTTGTATCTCCCTCTCTCTCTCCCTCTGTATCTCTCTCTCTCTGTCTCTCTCTCTCACTCCCTCTGTATCTCTCTCTCTGTCTCTCTCTCTCTGTCGGACTCTCTCTCTCCCTCTGTATCTCTATCTCACTCTGTATCTCTCTCTCCTCTGTATCTCTCTCTCTCTCTCTGTCTCTCTCTCACTCCCTCTGTATCTCTCTCTCTGTCTCTCTCTCTCCCCCTCTCCCTCTCTGTCTCTCTCTCTGTCCCTCTCTCTCTCTCCGTCTCTCTCTCTCCTCCACTGTGTTTCCCTCTCTCTCCTCTGTCTCCGTCTCTCTCCCTCTCTCTGTTCCTCTCTCTCTAATTAATTTGCATTTAATATAATTTAATTTAGTTTAGTTTAGGTAAAGTTAATTTAACTTAATTTAGGTTAATTTAATCTAATAAAGTTTGTAATTAAGTTAGGTAATTTAATAATTTTATTGAAGTTAGGTAATTAAGTTAGTGTAGGTTAATCTAGTATATGCATGTATTTTGATATTTTTCTACCGACGACGCTTGTATTTATGCTTTCACGTTATGTTTTAAGTGTTAGGTGATATGTTTTGAATATGTGATGCATGAATTTGGATGTTTACATTTTTTTATGATTTGTCATGATTTTTTCATAATTTTTTTGACGTTCTATGTAGCGTTTTGCGCGTATCGCCCGAGTCCGATCCGAGTCGCCGAGACCGATCCGTCTCGGTGCCGGCCGAGTCGGCGGCCGAGACCGAGACTTTGAACCATGTACACAATAAATGCAATGATTGTCAAGTGACGAGATGTTTTATCCTAACATAGTGAAACTTCTTAATCCTAGCTAATGTATAATATAGAATATAAGAGCAATCTGGATTGAATAACTTGGTGATGGGAAACATAATCTTACCTGACGAAGATTAATGAGGTGCTCAAATGCATCCTTTATGGTTTGTGAAAATGTTTCATTTCTGAAGAAACTCTCTTCCCATATTGTATCCAGGGACGCCTTGAACTCTAAGAGACATGCAACCAAATCTCTGTCTTTTTCCTCATCCATTATAAGACCCTGTCCAGTACCACGGATGTATGAGCCAAGGGCTTGCTTTAGTAACTCAAGAGCATTAACCCTCTGGAAAAGGGTATACATTCTTTGAAGATCTTCAACGCGCTTAGCTTCCATAAGCATTGTGAATCCCTAATCAAAGAAAGAAAAAGTTAACTTACTCTGTAAACTTTGCCAGTCAAGAACACTATTGACGTACAACCTTGTCAAGAATGGAAGATGTATGACGTTCGAGAAGTTGTTTTTCAGCAGTTGCTATAAGTGGCTTCCTCGTACTGGCATCCAAATAGAGCAAGCATCTTTCATGTTCTTCATGCAACCTTAACTACAAGGATGCAACCATCAAATTTCAAACACATGACAAATCATAGTTTTAGCGCTTTGATGCCCAACTAGAAACATTTAATAGATGAGTGACACATAAAAGACAAAAGTCAAGGGGTGAAATAAGTACCTCTACATGTTTTAAATACTCTGGAACATCTGACTGCTGCATGTATTTCACACCTTCAGAAGCATAAAATTCAGAAGTGCATTCAAGAAAGGGTTTCTCAAATTTGTCTGCATAAATTCCCAGAGCAGTAAACATCTTCAAAAGGTGACTAAGTAATGTCTTATTAATGGCTTCACCTAGCCTGGTCAAGAGAAAACAAATGGCTTTTGTTAAACACTAACAACACTGATTACAAAAACCCGACAAATTTGGGTCAGAGAGCAAACATCAAGTAAGCGTTAAATAAAAATAACCAATCACCTAATTTGAAATATGTAGAGAAGCTACCTCATTGTTATTGAAATACAGGTAGTTCATAATACAACTAGAACTAGATAACCATTATAGTGAAACTTGCAAATGCCTCAAGAAATTACAACTAATAAAATCCAAATTAAAAATAAAAAAATGTAAAATAATGAAATGAAATTTGAATTCAGAAATTTCCACCATTGAAACACAAAACTTGCAAACTTTTATACTGGCTTCTTCCTATTAAGTATTAACGAGCATATATATTTGTGAGCACAAAAAATTTACATGTATAAACTTAACAATGATTAAACATATTCAAAGGAGATTACAAGTTACCATACCAGTAAAATGAGTAGTCAATTGCACTAACAACTATGCAATGCAGTCAATGTATTTATGTGGTTTATATTGGCAGTTAACTGGTTCTGACTCTCCAGAGTTCATAACAACTTGCTAATCTCTTAATTGCAAACACAGACCCAAAGGGTATATTCATTATAGTACATATTTGTTAGAAAATAACAATAACAGAAGCCTTAATGCCAAATATTGTTTTTAGCTACATGAATCCTTCTTCTCCATTCAGCTTTCTTTAGGCCATTCCGTTTATTAAATGAGCACTTCTTTTCTGTAATCTGAGTCTGGCTACAGTGAGAAGTGCTTCATTCATGGATAATTAAAAATTCCTTCAGATAAGGTATGAGAGGACTCCATTTCCAAAGTAATAAAGAGAAAAAGCTCTTAATAGGGAACAATGCAATCCAACAAAATGTTGTGAACTGCATAGAACACCTTTTTTCCAAGGTAAAATAATTATGCTCTTATTAGCACCTAAGAAATCTATAAGAAATCTGCGAACCGGATTCACTGCCACTACAAGGCTATTGAGCAAGCGAAAGTGCTCTACAAAAATTGTATAAGGATTTGTTTTAAATGATAAAGGTAGTAATTGCAAAAGAAAAATTAGCAGGCTTTCCTGCATGTTCACGTGTAATTTAGGCCAAATAAGCATGTGAAGTGTCCAGACTCTAGAGATTGACTAAAGGTTTATAACGCAGGTCGCAGGCACTTCTTGATTATATAACTGTCTATAGATAGTCTAAAAGATATTTCCGAGTCATGTAATGTCATAAATGGGCTTCTCCGCCTCATCATGTTAATTGCAAGCCCAACCTAAACCATCTATGTGACATTGTGACGGTTGTGACCAGTTGCGGTGTGCACCATTGTGAGGGTGCTTAATAGAAACCAACCTACATATGCACTCTGTAATTGTATAACATGCCAGCAAATGCCAATTCGGTTCAGTAGTGCATATGATTACGTGGCCTGAAGCCCATTTCCGACAACAGTGTCTTGCCGAACCTCCACCCACAATAAACAGTAGTAATTAAATCCTTCAAAGTAATATATTTTTCAGCCACTTTTATTTCTTGGTGAGATAAGTTGTAGCTTCAACTTATGAGTGCCAATATCACTTGCACAAACTCAATGAGATTTTAACACTGCACTACATTGGCACCAGTTTCCTCATTACCCCAATATGCATACAATGATTCCAAATTAGTCAAAGGTATCTCACCCCCTTTCTGTTGACTGTAAAAGTCCGAAATCATATCACATTTGCACGACCAAAAGACAAAAGTAACACAACTAAAACTAAAAAAAATCAAATGTAATAATACTCAATGAAAATGTCAATAAGGATGCTTTCTATGCTTCTGAAGCTCCATATGTAAAAAAAGTTCAAGCCTCCAGGGAAAAAATGTTCTTTAGTTTTTCCATCAATCATCTACTGTTTTCCCATTTTCAAGGACTAGATTCACTTTAAGCCATCCCAAACAAATTGGAATGACCATTCCGGAAGAGAATAGACCAAGTTTTGCAACCAGCTGTCAATCAGACATCAGCCTCCATGAGTTGGTGGCATCCCATGCCAAGGAAATATAAACAAGAAACTCTCACAAAACCTTGCAGGTCAGCTAGCTTTCTAGATAAGATACAACCTACAGACTGATCCAAAAGTAATCTAACATGTTATCATATTTTCTGCGTGTTCTCCGTATTTCAATACTGTTTTTCTTCCTAACTTAATTTGCAGATTCTCGTATACTCAAATCACCAATATAAATGATCCACTCCATCTAGTCGGTGGTTGTCCGGATGCAATTAACAATATATATTCTATATCTGCAATAAAAAATTGAAAAGCAATTATGAAATTCTCATAAAGAGATCAGCAGCAGCAGCAGCATGCAAGCGTCCTTACATCACAGTCTATTGACTATATAGAACTGCTCGACCACAAAGGTGAGAAAACTATCTCCAAAAATCCTCTATTGGTTAGTGCTAATTCTTAAATGAGGAAACTATCCGCAAGGCGGGATAGCAGCAACACCTAGAAAACATAGGGTGACTCACCTTATAGTAAAGGGCTTTGAGCTCATGCAAACAAGGAGCACCATATCAAGTTTTCCACGATGGGCCTATTTAGTTAAGGGTGGAAGTGAGAAAGTGAAGAAGTGAGGAAGTGGTAATAGTTCCCTTTGGAACTTGGAAATTGGTTAGTAAGTTTTCCGGTGTTTGGATGTTGTTGGGAAGTGTGGTTTGAAAAATGTTATGTCTTTTTCGGTGTTTGGATTGTAATGTGAAAATGGAAGTGGAAAAGTTGACCACAAAGTTGACCGCAAAATAATATTAAAATAAAAATTAATTAAGAAAAATAAAAAATGGACTGTAATTAGAACGCAAGTGAGATTTACATGAGCAAAAAATTAACTGTTTTGTGCTACAACTTATCACAAATGAGATTTACATGACCACAAAATTAACTGTAGCACTCTGGAAGTGAGAAAATGGTTGTGTAAAAGGGAAAAGAGAAAAGAAAAATAACTTTTTCCATTTTTCTTTTCCGGTGTTTGGATGAACAGCGAAAATGGGAAAAGACACTTCCCACTTCCTCACTTCCACCCAATTCCTTGAATCCAAACAGCCCCGATGAGAGTCCACACAAAGGCGGAAGCCGAAACATTTGCTGGAAGGAATTGCACAGATATCGAAGGCACAAGACAAGCCAAAGAAGCAAAAAGAATTGTATACAAGAAAAAAAAATCTGAAATATTGAAATCTGGGGTTTGCTTTAGTTTGGTGATACAAGTAAAAAAAAAATGGCATAAATCTTGCTTGCATAAAGATCACAAACAGCTGAAGGCCAGAATTAGCAGAATTCAGACAATCTTAAACCTCCAATATAATGTTTCCACCTTCCACTTTTGCAGAAACAATAGACAAACTAAATTATCACAGTCATCAACACAGAATCTCAAGCAGGAAACTGACTTCTTCCCCACCATATCATCATTAGCCTGTATTTAGACATATTCCAGAATTATACGAACAGTTTCAGGTGTATATACTCCTCTAGATAATTTAATTATTGAACCAGTGAACAGGAATTATTAGAAATATTTCAAGAGGGTTAAATATAAGTTGCTTCTCCCCTACCAACTTGTTGCCCCTTTCAAGCAGCCTTTGGTCAATGACTTCCAGAACATATGTTCCTTACACCATAAGACTGATAAACCTAAGGATTATAGCATACAAGGACCAGAAAAATTGGACATCGTGCCTACTGTCAACCACCAACGGTAAGGATGTAATGGAGCAAAAAAGGACAACATGAATGCAGGGAGAAATCCTTGATGTCACAACCGTAACCAAACTTGTCACTAATACAGCTGGCCTCAACCCTGTCCTCCATGGGAGTAACAATCACCTATCACATTGAACAAGCAACTAATGCCACTAGTACATGTGACACTGTGTCACTGACCCACTCCTCAAAAAAAGGGGTGACCCAAATCTTGCCAGCAAATAGGCAACAAAATTCAAATGTGTGTGTGATGAGTACCAGTCAGAACAGAAACTCCATCACGTAATACAACCAATAAAATGTTTACTCAATATGATGACTTAAAAGTTGAAAACTTCATTCTACATTTTTAAATTGAATGATGATAATAACATCACCATGAACTTGCACAGCAAAGTCTTTTGTCACTTTTAAAGTCCTTACCTTACCCTAAAACTCCAAAGTTGTGGTGAGGGTTGAGGGCAATTTTTTATATCCTAACTAGAGATGATAATAGGTCGGAGGGCTCAGCCCGGCCCGAAAAAAGCTCGACCCCGGCCCCAGCGCGGTCAATAAAAGGGTCGGGGTTGGGCTGAGTCTTAAGCCCGTTTCATCTTCAAGCCGGGGCTTATCTTCAGCTCAGCCCGGCCTTGGCCCTTATAAAAAACCCTTTTTATCTCTCTTCACCGCTCTTTCTCATGTGTCTCGCATGACGCACGCGAGAAGTTCTCTCCCTCGCCTCTCCCTCTCTCCTCTCTCTCGCGCATGCGAGAGATTCTCTCTCTATCCACCTCTCTCTATCTCTATCTTTGCCTTTCTCCTCTCTTTATCTCACAACACCTCTCTTTCTCTCTCATGTCTTGGAATCGGAAGAAGTGAAAGTGAAAAAAGGGAAAAGACAGATTAGGGTTGGCCCAAAGGCCCACGTTAGGGCTGACTTCATAAAGCTTGAGGGCCAGTGTTGGGGCTTAAAATTAGGCCCTAAATTTTTTAGGGCCAGGTCCAGGCCAACCTAGGGCCCAGTCCAGCCTCGACCCATTATCATCTCTAATCCTAACACACACACACACACACACACACAATTGGAGCGTCCTTTTTATGGGCCTAAATCTGAGCTTTTGTGCCACAGTATTTTCGTTTAATCTGTTTCTTTTAATGCTATGCTCGGTAGGAATTGAACCCAGTCGTTGTAAATTTGTAATAGCATTTTAAAGTCCATACCACTACACAATATTGTGAAGGTTTAGGGTTAATATTTCTATATTCTTATAGTCCCAAACTTTTGGGATGAGCTACATGAGCTTTTTTCCATATGACAATTATGATAGCACCCTGAGGAATGATCGATCTGAATGCAACGGCATGCCATTAAGTTCCTTGAAGTATCTCGACATCTAACGTGTCAAAAATCCAAAAAAATTAAGTGTTTAAGTTAAAATTAACTTAGTGAAACATTGACTTAAAAGCGCATATTGTTGGTGGCAGCAAATGCAAAAGATTAAAACCTCAATACTGTTCAAACTATGACTTCATTGTATTACAATATATCTTTTTAAGTACATCCAGCACTGTGTGTGTGTGTGTGTGTGTGTGTTATCATTCAACTCCAACATGTAATGCCACACAGAATTAAAGTTGGAAGATAATCGATAAAGTCATTAACCACCTCGATCTATTAATAGCCAAAAGTTTCATTTCCTTTCTCCTGGAATGGAGCATGCTTTTGAACTTGAAACATATAGGAGACAAGATTTCGAACGAACCCATCAAGTAACCAACTTTTCAAAGACTACTTTTTCATTTTAGCATTGATGCAACTACCATTTTGTTGTTTAAGAACTAACTGTTTCAAAGGTATATAGAGTTCACTAGTCACCTCAGAAATCATGTGAACAGTACTTTTGTGATCTGCCACTGGCAAAAAGGCTCAATTTAAATTCAAGGAATGTGTGAAGATAAAGACTAAATTACGGGTAGCACATCAAATGTCATGCTACCAAATAAACAATCCTATTTCTGCATAACAAATTCAAAGAGCCAAAATGTTCAACATACCTCTCCCGCTCAATTAATCTCAAAAGGCCTGTGACAATTTTGTGCAGCACTTCTTTATTGTTCGAGAGATGTTTCTCGAAAAGCTTCAGCCCCATCTCCCACAATGAGTCAACACCATTAGTTTGTTTCACATATGTTCTATCAAGATACAAGGCTATGCTACGAATAATCAACATCTGGTCGGAGAAATCCTGCCAGCACTTCTCCACCAGCGACAAAAATACCACCAAATCAGGGCTCTGGCCAACCAATGACTGCAGTGCTGTGGAGATGTGTACTTCACATTCTAACTGAATGTGTTGGTAAAGATTTCCTCCCATCTTGTGGATGCAAAGATCATTGACAGCCTGTGACATAACAAATTGGTTGGTTTGGATCCCAAGTCATCAAGGAAATTATAATCAGAAGGGTTAAGACTTAGGAAATAAATTCGCGATGGAAAATACCTGATAAAGCTTCTCAGAATCACAGGGATCTGGCTTCTTCAAAAATATAGCTGTAATGGCAGACTTCAATGTTGCCCATGTATCTTCTTCAAAGTTTGGTGGTAATTTAGGCTTGTCTGAGTTCATATTAGATAATTAAGTCGAGTTTGTAGGATAAAACTAATAAATAAATTAATATCAAGAGTTTCTTTGCATCATGAAAAGCAAACAAGTTAATAGATATAGCCTTTCAGGATGCTAATACTCTAATTTTCTTGTGAGATGAGGGAGGACAGGAGTTCTAAGAGACAGGCAATCCTCAACATGGGATAGCTCCCAGATCTGATCCCAGGGGATGGGAATTCTAAGGAACTTTAAAAGGGGACTGACATAGATGCAGCACTTGTACCTCAAAAACAGAAGTAGGAAAAAAGAAGGAAAGGAAGACCTAAAAAGTATCATGATGCCCAATCTCAGAGTCAGCTATAACAAACAAACCAATACCACCTGCAAAAATGAACATAAAGAACTTCCTGTTCAATAAGCATAATCACAAACATAATGTTTTTTAGCATATCTGGAATATATACTGAATTCCTGCTTCTGGAGCAATCTGCTACTTTTTTCTTTCCTGGTCGCAGAGCCCCATCTATAAGGAGATTAAAGTATTGCCCGCCAAATCCTGAGCAGAAAATTGGTATTCAATGCCTAAGGCAGCAGTTTATGCAGCTAAAATTTTCTTTGGTTCTTCCACTAGCTTTTGTAAATTTGCACTGCTCATAAGATTTTCAAATTAAGGTTTACATGTATTAAGCTCATTCAGGAACTAGCATAAGATGTTCTCAAGCTTAAGAAAATTTGTCCTAGAGATACCAAATTATTTTCTAACATGCAGATTAACCCACTGAAACTTTCTAAGTAACATTGCACGCTAGGCTAGACACTTTCAAGCTTGTGAAAAAATCATTTTAGTAATGCCAATTCATTTGAGCATAGTAATGCCTAACTTAATTAAACTATGTAGAGCTGGTGTTCAGCTTTTCCAACACTCGATCTTGTAATTAAATTTATTCTCGAGTATTTGGCTATTCAAGCTTCATGAAATCAATCTTGAACTTGGCTTGCGACCTGCTCAAGCATTACATCAAGCTCGGTCTTGTCTCACTTAGCATTCGAGCCTGGAACAAGCCTATAGTTTGTCTACATAACACAGTCTAACAAGGTCGAGCAAGCTATAACAGTTACAGTCAATCCATTCACAGAGATCTACTTGAAATTTAGAACCTAACATGTAGAAACCATCATCCAGCTTCAATTATACCATCCTTAGATATTCATTAGAAACTATGTTTCTGATTCATTGCCCCTACTTGCTCTGTTACCAAATTCACTATTTAAGTTGTTATATCTGCTAGTAAATAAAATGATCTGTGAGGTTTGAATTGATCGTATTGTTCTTCTTTGTCACACCATCTGAAATGTCAACATCCTAAAATTAGAATAATTGAAAAGTTAAGCTCACTCATACAAAATCATCAGTCGCGTCATGTATAAACAATTAGCAGGAAGAGTTCACTGCGCTTCTTTCTACTTGGAAAGCACATGAAGTAAGAAAACACATATAGATCTATGAAAAAATGGGAGGGGGAAATTTTTTTGGGAGTTTCATTCAATCACAAGAGGTGCCGGCTATGACGTGAATTCTCCACTTATAACCATAGAAATAAAAATTTAATACTGAAACCCTACTAACTCAGCTAACATCAGCACAGGAGCAAATTCAAGCATTCTCACAAAAAAATTGAAACTTCAATAACAAACTAGAACCAAGTAACGGCGCGATCAAGAAGTTAACATCCAAAACGCAAGTACCTTTATTGAGCTTAATCTTGAGCGCCTTCTTCATCGTCGGCTGAGGCGGAGTGGCCTTCTTCCTCGAGAGGTTCGAGGCCACCCCCGTCGTCACGACAGCCGACGCCCCCGCCTGATCAACGAGCATCGATTCCTCATCCTCGGAGGCTCCGGTGCTGCCGCCGCCTCCGCCAGCGGCGGCGGAGGCATCGAAGTGGTGGGAGTGGAGGCCGTTCTTCTCCCTCTCGACTGAGACCTGCTGAGACTTGGCCTTCTTCATCGACGAGGAGCCTGTGGGCGATGAGAGAGAATTACCGCCGCCGCCGCTGCTGATATTGGAGAAGGGGCGCTTTGGGTGAGTCATCAATCAATCCAAGATTCGCATGGCGAGGTTGATTAGGGATTTGATTTGAGGAGGGAGAAGATTGAGGGAGAGGTCGAGAAATCGAGAGGATGGGGTCAAATTAGGGAGGGGGAGGGAGGGCGAGCGACGGAGAGAAGAGGAAGAATGACGCCAGCCGCTGCCGTTTTTATCCGAGAGCGTTTCGTGTGTGGGCTGGGAGTTTTGGCATTTGGGATTGGCTGGAGCCAGCGGGAGATTTGCCAGTACAATGGGTTAGGCTCGGGCTCGTAGATGGTCCATGAAGTTGTGGGCCGGTCCCAAGTGGGGATTCCTCTTTATTATTTGCAAAATATGCTTAAAAAAAGAAGTAGCAAAAGACTTCTTACAGCCGAGTCTCACTGTCTTACAACTGAGTCCACCTTCAACGGCTACCGTCGCACTGGCTTAAATATTCACATATCTGTTGGACAATTCATATTATACGATTGGCCTAGTCCTCTAATTCTTTTCAAATTTTTTTTCACGAGCCAATTTCATACGATTCCTAAATCGTATTATAGAAAATGGACTTTTTTCATCAGTAATAGATTTTAATCGGAAAAATGTATTTAACCCATTTGAACTTTAATCTTGGCGTCCCCCCATCCTGTCTTTTCCGTTTATAAAGAATTCACAATCAAAGCTCCGTCTTTAACTTTAGCCAATTGACTTCACGGAAAAGCCAAACTGGATATGAAGTATTTTCGTAAACGCTGTGATAAATTAGAGACACAAACCTCTTCTGATGTCAATAATATATTAATATCAGATTGGAGTACAAATTGCAACACGTACTCTGCTATTGTTTGGTTGTTGTAATTGACCGTAATTTGTAAGTCGTAGTTGATAAATTCTTTTACAGTTGTAAATGAGTTACATGTATGTAAGTTTTACGGTGTTTGATTGGTAACATAAAGTTGTAAATAGTAAAGTATATTGTATTTTACAATGTTTGGTTGTCGTAATGTGTAAGTCGTAAGTAGAAAAATTCACTACAAAATTAACTGTTTGGTGATTTAAAATTTTTTAATATCGTAAATAAATACCAAAAATGCTAAATATTAAAAAAGCTAAAATTAACATAAAAAATAATACAAATTTGCATAACTATAAAATTAACTGTAAGTTAGTGGTAATTAGGTTGTTAGTGAGTGATAATTAAGTTGCATGAGTTTTTTACGAATTACGATCCAAACAAACACTATAATTATAATTAGGCTATAAGTCATTTACGAATTACTTTCTTTCACGGTCTTTTACGTTCAAACAAACAAACAGCCCTATCGTTGATTTATTGTGGACATGCAAACCAATTTTTTTTAAGTAAGCCTATGATTGTTCTTCATTTCCAAGTCATTTCCAAGGGAGTTTTGCCTTCTCAGCATCTGTGTTAAAACTGCACTGTTGGCACTCTCTTGAATTTCTTAGCATTAATAAAATTGAGAGGGCAATATTTTAGGTAACTAATTCAAAGCAACTTCCATGTATTAATATGTGTGAAATAATTATTAGACAGAAAACCAAAATCTCCGCAATAATTTTGTAACTTGTACCGCGCAATGTGATAGGTTCTGCAGGGGTGTTTGTCTTTGGTAGAAGCGATACAGTTGTAAAATTCCCATGTGCATCACTGGTCCTAATAGTAGCGTGGTGTAAAATATCATCTTGTAAAAAGAGTCAATTTATTTTGCTGAAAATGTTAACGAAAAAGTAAAAATGTAAATGAGAGATTGAGATTTGTGCAATTAAATTTTTCGGTATTTAATTATAATGTGAAAGTGTGAGTAGAAAAGAATATTGTATTTTTCGGTATTTGATGTAGAAAAGTATATTATATTTTTTGGTATTTGATGTAGAAAAGTATATTGTATTTTTCGAGTTTTGATTAGTAGTGTGAAAATGTAAGTGAAAAATTTGACCGCAAAATTGTTGTGATTGGCGATAGAATTTCTTGCGCTTAGCACCTTCTCTCTGGCAACAACCAAATCGAGGGACCCAAGTAACGGAGATGAACGCACCGGAGAAGTACCCACACACCAAGAACAAAGAAATAAGAGAGAAAGCAAACCAATACAATATTTAACGAAATTTAACAATTTGTCTACGTCCTCGAGACTTGGGAGAGAGAGATTTTATTGATTCAACAATCAGTTACAAGAGAATACTTTGGGGATGTAAGAGGAGTACAATTCATGAGGGCTCTAATCAATATTTATAGGCAGGGAGTCCAAGGGAGTTAGAAAATCCCAGTTGGATTCGGACCCCAAACAGGAAAGGAGTTCGAATCCGTTCAGGAGTGACAAAACGCGTCTGTCAGTCGACCGACTATTATCCTCGATCGACCAGTTCGGTTGACCGGGACCAACTGTAACGCCCTGATCCCGTGCGCATGGAGACTTTACTGCGACGTATATACGTAGGTCGAAAATACCCTCGCATATATACGCTAATCATCAGTACATGAATGAACCAGAGTATGAAAGTACGTATTGCATTATATATTCCAACATATGAGTAAAGTTATAAAGTTTTCACATGATGTGACACAATATTACAATAATATTACATCATCGAAATGACGAAAAATGCGAGAATACAGAGAGGTGTATAATAATGAATTGCACAAAAGGCGATCACGAGTCACAAGGGAAAACTCGAGAGCCGAATGGGGGCGCTGGAAGGATAAGGCTTCAGACATTCAGCCGATGATCCACGCTACCGTTACGTTACTCTGATCAGCAACCGGGAGAATCCACAAGCTCCAATCTCCGAGACCTAGACACGAGGATCTAGGAGAGTCACAACTCCCTAACAAGTGGTGTTGTGAATACCAAGTGGCGTGCAGGAATAAGCGCACGTGTATCAATAAATCTGAATCATTAGACATGCATTGAAAATCGCGTGGTGAGTACAAGCACACAGAAACAAGTAGATAGATAGCAAGTGATATCAGGTAGGAAATACACATGGTATAATAAGATAAGAGCATGAGACTAGTGAAATAGAACACGAGTGATAAAGCAGGATGTAGGCAATTATAATATAATAATGTTCATAAACAGAAAATCCAATGTAAAACCCGATGAAAGCAAACTCGGCAAAGCATACAGCCAATTATTAGTTGGCATCTTTTATTATTATTATTATTACTCGTCCTATCGAGATGTCTAGATATTTGAACTAGCGTCTCAGCGCACATATCTCCACGTCTGAGTAAAGCAAGGTTGTTATTGGAAACCAACGGGGGTATCAACGAACAATATTTACAGTGGGTTCCATGCATAACTGGGACCGCGGCCCAGGATATTCCGTTGCTGGTGTACGGAATCTACCACAAGGCGTACAGGAGGGTCTTATAGGATGCCCTTATCAAGATGGTACCAATAATGAGGGAGCCAGAGCTCCATTCGGTCACCTGATCACCTGGAGGACCTCAGGCTAGATAAGAAGTTTTAGTTGCATAACATACCTAATACCACTGTAAACACGAACATATATTGATATTCGCAAGTTTCCCCGACCCGATGTAAGTTGTCTCATTTTATGGTTTATTAGATAATTATCAGATTTCGGGAATGAGTAGGAACAAGCCAAGAATATCAAGAGTACAGGTGTATCGGGAGTACGGTTTGCACTAGAATGTATCAAGATGTAAATAAGATGTCTGATCATCATTCCCATTATCGTGATAATTGTAAGAGTCAAGTACGTGATGCCGGATGTTAGGTGATGGCATGATATAAGGGTTATATCAGGCAGATGACAAGAGACAATATGGTATATGTAGGCATGTTCAGTGAAAGCATGTCAAACAATATAAGAAAATAGTACTAATATACGAGATCATTACGGATACCAAAAAATCATGCAGTTTCAGGAAAACAGTACAAGTAAGATTTCAAACTCTTCACAACCAGTAATAAATGAATTAAAAGACTGACAAGCAGGTCGTTAGCAAGCAGCGACATCCAAGCGGAGCTAAGCAAGTTGGAGGTACGAACAGCAAACAGTGTTTAACACTGGAGCACTTGACAGAGCTACTAGAATGACTCAGCTTAGAAGGCGAGTCTAAAATCTGACAAAGTTTCGCCTAGACGAATCTAGTGGTAAAGCGTTGAACGCCAAACATGCCTACCAGGCGGAGCTGAGAGACCGGACAGTCTAAGCTCACTTCTCTTTCAAGGAGTGGGCGAGAGTCCGGAGGCTAAAGTACGCTCGGGGTCTAAGCGTACTCTCAATAGCTACCACAAAACCCATAAATGGTGCAGGCCTAAAACCAATCGGGTAGTCTGCCCGGGAGTGGGAAAAAACCCAGAGTGGGTACAAGAGTAGCTGCAATGTTAATACCACACGAGCTTGCATATATGCGTGATAACATCTAAACTACCGTGGAGTAGTGAAGCCCGGAAGTTGAGTATAGAAAGCCTGAAGGCTAAACGCAGCCTGGAGGCTGGGTATGTGATTAGTCTACAATTCTGCATTATTATGTCGTATTCTCTCATCGCTTTATGAATAAATTGTCGATCTAAACCGTGTTTTGGTCTTTATTGCAGGTAGATCCAAAGTCCAAGGGCAAAGATGGAATAAGAGCTTAATGAAACCCAATTAATGGTAATTAATCCCGCATTACTTGGAGGCCAAGCAAAGGATTCTCTAGAAGATGCATTGAACCTAGACTCCTGCGCTTGTCAGACGAATATTCGGGTGCAAATCCAGAAACAGGATATACCCTGACAATTCTCGCAGCCAGAGGAACAAACTGACGAAATACAAGGACCTGTCTCCCTGCTATCGCCGCGAAAACGCGCGGCAATAGCCACGTTTCCGCGGCAAGGCAGTGGAGCCACGCGTCGATTTTCGACGCGTGGCCCCGTCTCGTCTTCTAGAGGCTTCTGAGGCCTATAAATAGCCCTGTATTCGATCAAACCGAGAGCAGTCTTCGTTTTTAGGAGTAGGTGCATATTTTAGGAGTAGTGTAGGTGAGTGTTCTTCATTTCTTGTATTTTCTTTTCTTTTTAGATCATTGTAGTAGGGCTGAGTGATTCATAGAGAGAGAGATTGAGAGGGATTGATGTAATAGATAGTGACAGTCTATGTAAAGGTGCCTCCTTTCTCTTCCATTGTAATCTCCTTCATCTTCTACATGATTTCTTGCCAACTTTTCTTTTTCTCATGGCAATCTAACTACTAACCACTAACCATCTAACCACTTACTTGATAATCCACATGAATCGGGTAGCCTCTATTAAGGCCTTGTTCTTGCAAGAGCCATTGATGGCCAATGATGATGGGTTCTAACATCTAACTTGCTAACTTGCTAACCAAGTTAACTCTCTTTTATGTTCATGCTTTCTTTTTAGTAGTGTAATGAGTGATGCTTGTGTTAGCTTGATCTTGATGCATGTTTGAATGTAATGAACCATCCATGTGCCATGCTTTGTATCGTCTCTTGAAGCCAAGGATTAATGATGGCCGAGGATCGAAATGTGAGGCAACTATCATGAAGAGGTTAGCATGGTTAGTGGAGTATTTAGTAATTAGTAGCCATGAGTTTCTTTTTCTCTTGTTTTAGAAATCATTTTCAAAACTCTTTTCTATCATTTTCATCGTTGTTTTCACCGCCTACTTAGTTCATCCTTTTTCATCTCCTTTTCTACTTTGTTTTCCAAACCACTCTTCTATTTGGTTTTTACATCGACGTTTTCATCGCTCTCCTCACCTACCACATTCTGGATTTTCTTTTCCTTTCTTTTCACTTTCTTTTTCATTCTTTCGACAAAGAAGAACTGTTAACAAACAACGGGAATAGAAACTGTCAATGCTTCTATCGCCTCCCTCCCCTGTGGATACGACCCGTTGAGCCAATGCTATAACGGAAGTATCGAGGGTACATTAGCACATACGAGCTTTTCATCTGATTTCACATAAAAATATTTTTGAGTGCTAGTTCCGCCCCGATCAAAAATTTTGGCGCCGTTGTCGGGGAAGGGAATGGTTTTGATTTCACGTTTTTGTTAACATTGTCTTCTCTGTTTTGGTGTGCAGGGCAATATTTATAGGTGCTTAACATTGCAGAATAAATCCTAACTTTGCATCTCCCTGCTCTAGAAAGCAGGGCCCCAAATTCTGAAACAAAGTCGCGCAACCGCGACATTTGCCGCGCAAACGCGGCAGTTTTGTGAAAATTGTATATCGTGTTGTTCTGGGATGTGTGAATTGTAATAGCTAGTGGATTTGTACTGCTATCTTTCTTGCTTTGATTGCCTACACACCATAATAAAATAAAGAACTAAAATACGGAATTTGGACGCTTTTAAAACGGTTTAGACATTTGCATTTAGGCACTTGTCAATTCAATTCCAATATTCTGTATTTTGTTCTGATTGTTGTGATTTGGATGGAGATGTACAAATGGCATTGCATATAGCATAGGACAAACACGTGGGTGATTTATCGCTCTGTGTTACATTCTTGTCTATATGCACACTTGCACGAATTAAACTTAAGGGCAAACTCCAAACAAGATAAGGTGGGATTTTCCCTTCCTTAGCCCAAAAATCATCTCCCCACTCACACAACCCAAGCCCTAATAAAATTTGAATAGACGTTGGCCCCTAGGGACATCTAGGTCTAGGTCAACCCTCCTATAGGCTTGGTTTTGATTTTTCTTTTTGATTGTTGTTTGATTTTTTTCTTTTTGTTTGTGATTGTTTGTGAAATGGATTTCAATAATAACAATTCTTTCAATCCGAACATGAATCCATATTTCACACCGACTCCATTCTATTCGGATTATTTCAACCGGCCTTTTACAATATGCACCAACCACATACACCGGGTTGGCCTTATCCGAATCAATACAACCCATACCCACATTCTTATGACTATAATTTCCAAAATAATTTCAACTCGTCACAGAGTCAATGGGGATTCAAGTCCCCCGAGTCAAATTTTCAACCTCCTTGTCCACCATATTCACCTTGTCCACAATATTCATTTTCCGAGTTCACTTCCTATATTCCTTTTTCTGGACCTCCCATTGAAGAAAAATCTGAGTTCCAAAAGAGGGTAGAAGCCAATATACAAGAGAATGAGCAACAATTTCAAGAAATATTGGCTTCTTTAAAACATATTCAAGAGTCTTACTCAGTTCCATCTCCTCATAATGAACAACCATCTGTCCTGGAAACGAGTAAAGAATTCTTGTGTGAGTCCAAGTTTCAATCTCAACACATTTTTGACTCACATTCTTCACAAAATTTTCAAAACCAAGATTCTTATACTCCCATTCTAGAGCAACCACTTGGAGATACATCAAGTCTAGAAAAGAGTATAGAAATCTTGCAGGAGTCTCTGTTACAATATCAAAAATCACATGCTGAGTCTGTCAATAGGGTGGAAGAACAATTGAGTCAATTGGTTAACATATATAGGAATGAGGAAACTCTATCTTATCAACTTTTGACCAATTCAGCTATGCCAAACTCTATTGATATGACTCAAGACTCTTGTTATTTTGAAAATCAAGATTCAATTTCAGCACACCCACCTGAACTTGTCCAAACTTCAAATCCCATTGACATTTTGGCAAGTTATCCTTTCCTGAAATTGAACTTGAGCATGAATATGATCATGAACCTCAAATTAGTGATTCAATTTTACTTCCTGATTCAATTATGACTCCAGTATCTTCACCTAATTGCAATCATTTTCCCGAGTCAGTATTGGATCCTGTACCAATCTATTGTGAAATTGAATCACTAATATCTTATGATGATCATATTGAACTTGACCAATTTCATACTTTTGAAAGTCCCATTGATAAATTGGCAAGTTCTCATTTTTGTGGAATTGAACTCAATGAGGAATGTGACTTTGACCCTCAAATTTGTGATTCAGTTCAAATTCCTGAATCATTATTGACTCCTGTTTTGTTACCCAATTAGAGCAACATTTTAGAGACAGTTTTGATTCCCATACCTGTCATTCCTGAACTTGAATCACCAATCATAGATAGTCACATTCCATCATGGGGAAATGATTGTGGACTTGAGCTTTATTTTCTTGATTTGGACCCACTTCCTGAACCGACCTCGACTCCCGAACCTTTACTTGACTTGAGTCATTTTTCTGAGTCGATATTAGTTCCTATATTTCCTGAGTCCAAATCAATCATTTCATTCTGGGAAAAGGGTTTTGAAAAATTTGACTCTGAAATTATTTTGAAAATTTGGAAATTTGATGGGGTAAATTTTTTAATAAAAATCATAAATACATACATCTTTTTAGTGGGTTGTATCATTGAGGTTTCTGGTGGGTTCCTCCGGACTCCACGCAAGAATGATTGGGTCGTCTTTCGTGGACCAATCAGACCGCCACCGGAACCACCACCTTGAGATGATTTTTCCTTCCCTCTCTATTTGTTTCATGCATACATATATCACGATGCATTGAGGACAATGCACGAGATAAGTGTGGGGGAGGGTTTACTAACTTAGAGTTTTTAGATTTTCTTTCTTTTATACGTCTTTTAGGATACTTTTAGAAATCTTTCCTTTTGTATAGGAATTTTTCTCTTTCTTTAAAAACTTTTTGAAACAAGAGACAAAGTTTTGATCTATTTTTAAGAAAATTAAGATGATCTGAGAAATTAAGAAAGCCTTAATTATGACATCTTAAACCTAGTCGAAATAATGGATCTTGTTTAAAATTATAGGTTAAGAATAAAAGATTGGGGAGATAATTTATCTTGAATTTTTGTCTTAGATAATATGCACTTCACACTTACACGTTTTTTGGGATGGAAACAAAGACCTAAAATGCCATAAAGCATAATAAAAATATATATGTGTGTGTGTGTGAATAAAACATCACTTATTAAGCTGGATAATTATGCCTCAAGAAGCATGATTATTCACGCCTAACGGTGGTCAAAAGAATCAAATAATCCCCCTTAGTTTTGTGGCATTGTTTACTCGAGTCCTTTAACCCGAGGGATGTTTTCTCATCTGATGCCCTAGGACCATCTGGTTTGGGAGTCATCGGTTATAGGCTCGCTACATGGGTGAACTAAGAAAGCCTAAGAAAACTAAGGGAAGAAAAAGAAAAAATATATATAATATAAAATAAATGGCTTGATGGTTAGAGATGAAATCCAGAAATCTTCACTATCACAAAGTGCATATTATCTAGGTTTTATGAAAGATAAGTTATTCAATCCAATTTTGAATTCTTACCTTAATTGAAGACAAGATCTTGCATGGAGACTAAGTTTAAGAAAGAATGATTTTTGCTGGACTTATGACCTTAGATCGCTTATATTTTTGTAAAAATATTTCATAAACTTGTCTCTCTTTCAAAATGCGTTTTCAAAATACTAACATTTGTCTTCTTTCTTTATGAATTTTGTGGGTGCAATCCGCTGAAAACCCTCAGGAGACAACACTCCTCCTCTAGGGTAACCTAGAGGTTTAACGTCTTGTTGCACACGCTCAGTGCAATCGCGTCACCTGCGAAAGTGGTGTAATAACATTTGTAGTATAGTTTTTCTTTTCTTGTTTTGCTCGGGACGAGCAAAAGAATAGGTGTGGGGATGTGATTAGTCTACAATTCTGCATTATTATGTCACATTCTCTCACCGCTTTATGAATAAATTGTCGATCTAAACCGTGTTTTGGTCTTTATTGCAGGTAGATCCAAAGTCCAAGGGCAAAGATGGAATAAGAGCTTAATGAAACCCAATTAATGGTAATTAATCCCGCATTACTTGGAGGCCAAGCAAAGGATTCTCTAGAAGATGCATTGAACCTAGACTCCTGCGCTTGTCAGACGAATATTCGGGTGCAAATACCAGAAACGGGATATACCCTGACAATTCTCGCAGCCAGAGGAACAAACTGACGAAATACAAGGACCTGTCTCCCTGCTATTGCCGCGGAAACGCGGCAATAGCCACGTTTCCGCGGCAAGGCAGTGGAGCCACGCGTCGATTTTCGACGCGTGGCCCCGTCTCGTCTTCTAGAGGCTTCTGAGGCCTATAAATAGCCCTGTATTCGACCAAACTGAGAGCAGTCTTCGTTTTTAGGAGTAGGTGCAGATTTTAGGAGTAGTGTAGGTGAGTGTTCTTCATTTCTTATATTTTCTTTTCTTTTTAGATCATTGTAGTAGGGCTGAGTGATTCATAGAGAGAGAGATTGAGAGGGATTGATGTAATAGATAGTGACAGTCTATGTAAAGGTGCCTCCTTTCTCTTCCATTGTAATCTCCTTCATCTTCTACATGATTTCCTGCTAACTTTTCTTTTTCTCATGGCAATCTAATTACTAACCACTAACCATCTAACCACTTACTTGATAATCCACATGAATCGGGTAGCCTCTATTAAGGCCTTGTTCTTGCAAGAGCCATTGATGGCCAATGATGATGGGTTCTAACATCTAACTTGCTAACTTGCTAAATTGCTAACCAAGCTAACTCTCTTTTATTTTCATGCTTTCTTTTTAGTAGTGTAATGAGTGATGCTTGTGTTAGCTTGATTTTGATGCATGTTTGAATGTAATGAATCATCCATGTGCCATGCTTTGTATCGTCTCTTGAAGCCAAGGATTAATGATGGCCGAGGATCAAAATGTGAGGCAACTATCATGAAGAGGTTAGCATGGTTAGTGGAGTATTTAGTAGTTAGTAGCCATGAGTTTCTTTTTCTCTTGTTTTAGAAATCATTTTCAAAACTCTTTTCTATCATTTTCATCATTGTTTTTACCGCCTACTTAGTTCATCCTTGTTTCATCTCCTTTTCTACTTTGTTTTCCAAACCACTCTTCTATTGGTTTTTACATCGACGTTTTCATCGCTCTCCTCACCTACCACATTCTGGATTTCCTTTTCCTTTTCTTTTCACTTTCTTTTTCATTCTTTCGACAAAGAAGAACTGTTAACAAATAACGGGAATAGAAACTGTCAATGCTTCTATCGCCTCCCTTCCCTGTGGATACGACCCGTTGAGCCAATGCTATAACGGAAGTATCGAGGGTACATTAGCACATACGAGCTTTTCATCTGATTTCACATAAAACATATTTTTGAGTGCTAGTTCCGCCCCGATCAGTATGGTACCTGCAAAAATGATAGGGTCAATCACACACATGCAATAAGACAATAGTGAGCAACATCGCAGGCATGACATATGTATAAGAAATAAACTACCCTAATACAAATATTCGTCCCAGGCATATATATGTATAATCACGTGGACTCGGCCACACACAAATACAGGGCACTGCCTAATACAAAACACCTTCAAACACAGAATAAATGCACGTCGACCCGACGAAGCGGGGAAACCCAAAACGAAGCGATGGCACTTGCCTAAAAAGACCTCGAAAAATCGCCGTAATTTCAGAATCCCAGAAACTCGAACACGTGTCATAAAATATAATTAAATATATGTATATAATTTTTAGAGAGAGAAAAAGAGAGAGGAGAGAGAAAAATAATGAGAGCTAGTGAGAGAAAGAAATCTAAAAAGAGAAAGAGGGAAAGCTAGAGAGGGAAAGACCAGAGAGAGAATTTAGGGAGAGAATGAGATAGACAGGATTGAGAGAGATAGGAGGAAGGGTGGTAGAGAGATGGCTAGAGAGAAACAGGGGGAGAGAGATGAGAGAGAGAGAGAGAGAAAGATGGAAGAGAGAGAGAGAAAAAGGGCGGAGGGGTTGCTTACGCAGCCCTATGCAAAGGGGCCCACGTTCCCCGTGGGCCCGGGGAGGCAGGCCGGCTCTCTGCTAGCCAGAGGGTTGGCCGGCGGCGGTCCTGGCCACCGGCGGCGCCCAACAGAGGGAGGGAGAGAGAGGAGGAGAAGAAGAAGGAGAAGAAGAAAAAAAAAGAGAAAAGGAAAGAAAAGAAAGAAAAATGAGAGAAGAAAAAGGAAAGGAAAACGAAGGAGAGAGGAGAAGGTGGGCTCGCCGAGGTGGTTGGGCAGCGGCTGAGCTCAAGTTAGAGGTGGTCGACGCCGAGCCCAGGTCGTGGTGGTGCCTGATCTTGGAGGAGGAGGGGAGAGAAGTAGAGTGTGAGAGAGGGTGAAATTAGACATAGATAAAGAGATCTGGGAGAGTGAGTGAGGAATTAGAGAGAAAGAAAGGAGATCTGTGAAGGAGGAGAGAGAATTTGAGAGGAGGAGGAGGAGAAGAGGGGCTGTTGATAGGTGCTAGGGAAGAAGAAAAGGAGAAGAAAGAAAAAGAAGAGAAGGGAAGAGAAAGAAAAGGGAAAAGAAAAAGAAAGGAGAAAAAAAGGGGGGAGAGAGATTGATGGGAGGGGAAGGTGATGGGCCCATGTGGGGGGGGGGGGAGTGGGCCCTAGATTAGATGGGAGATAAGAAAGAAAAAGAAAGAAAGAAAAGAAAAGAAAAGAAAAGCTTCCGAAAAATATAATAATATAATAAAGTCGAGAAATATCTAATGTTCCAGAAAAATCTTTAAAAATACCAAGAGGTAGAAAATATCATCCTGGTAAATAATATAAAATCAATTTTTAGAAATAGAATCTCATTTTCAAATTAAAAATTTTGGAGTCAACCGTCGATAACAGTCTACACCGGTTCGGCAAGATTTGGATAAATTCTGAAAAATCTCAAAAAATATACTTAGATAGAAAATATGATTTTAAGAAATAATATAAAAACTATTTTTAGAAATTCAATTCTATTTGTAAATTAAAAATCTGAGAATCGGTCGGCGGCATTGGTCGACACCGGTTTTGAAGATTTGCAATTTAACTCAAAAATTTTAGAAAATCATAAAAAATCGAAAATATTGAAAAATGATGTTTGAAACTGAAATCGGTCAAATATGTCTACCAAAGAGACCAAGTTGAGCAATACGCTAGGATCAGGTATCCGGTTCAGACTAGGGCTGACTCCGAGTTTAAGACTCTGAATCCAATACAAAATGATCGCATAAATATTTATAAAACAAAATAATTACAGAAAGAAAATTGAGAAATACGATTGAGAATCTGAATACGCAACGAAGTACATATTTTAGAAGCGGGGTGTTACACCAATCAAGAGCTCTGTTGTGCCAGTCGGTCGACCGTGCCGGTCGACTATTTCTTTGCCACGGTGAACCAGGCAGTGCATGTGCACGTCGTGCACACCGGTTGACCGGGTGGTCAATCGGGCTCTGTCCTGACCTGCAACAAGCTCTGTTCTCGCATATTTTGGCTTCCGGCCTCTGCGTTATTATCCTGATGAGTTTAAAAAACTCTTCTGATGTCTTTTTATCTCCTCTACCTCCTCTCTCTCCTTACAATTCTCCACCTCATTAAAGATTTTTCAAATCTGAGCCGAACTCCAATGAATACCTGGCGAAAATCGACACATGATCTCGGCTCGAGCGCTCCGAACCAAATTAACACACGATCTTGACTAAATTGACATACGATCTCGACTTGGTCAACAGACGAAAAACTGTTCCTTCAAAACGAATCGCCAGCATACTTACAATTAATTTATACTGATCTCACCAGATCTAAATTGAGTTTGTCGTCACCACCTTCAACTATCACCAAAATCCAATATCAATTGTAAGCTTCCAACTTCAGCTTAGCTATCCAAACAGAATGCACCATACATTCCTTCCCAACACTCCACTGACGAGAAATACCATACAAGCCGACCACCAAACGTGTCTTCAACTCAACAACTTAATGGAACTTTATTCAAATGACCTCAAGAATAACCCATCATGAGCCAACACTGACTCACCCGCTAACTGGCTCTCTCCAACCCATATGTCTTCAAGACGGTCTAACCAAATCTGAATAGAGCACACCATATACCATCATCGGCTTCAACAAACTAGATGCACACCTACTTTATGCAAGCTCAACTATCTTCTCGCCAGAAGATCATTTGTTTATCGAGATCACAATAATCACCTCTACGTGAATCCAACTCTTCACCTCTACGTAAAGTCAACTATTCACCTCTACGTGAAGTCCCAATCAGCTTCTTGAGAATCTAAATACACCAATTAGTTTCATAAGGGCTACATCACCAAATGGCGGCGTCTTTACGGCCGCCCACGTACCTTGCCCAAGGGATCAAACCAACCGTAGTTCACTAAAATGAGCTCCATCAAGTTTAAGTACCTGTGACTGAATTTTCAGCAGCGAACCTTACTGGCTGAGTCATATGAACCTCCTTACTACCCTTATAGAGAACAACGGCCTACAACTTGAGCTTGACGTGGGTCACAAGCATGAGATTCACGTTTCTTCATCCACTTTTGTGATTTTATCTTGGTTACAATGGCTGCAAACAATTCGACATTCTCATCAATATCTTCAACCTGTTTAGCATCAACACTGGCTACATAATCTCTACCCGGTGTCACATCCGGCGAAGTTTTTACTGATATTGAACCAACTGGAGTTGGTGGAGTAACATCAACCTCCACCCATTGTGATACTTCCTAGGTCTTCATCCTCTCCACCTGCTGAGAGACGGTAAACTTCAACACTGGAGTCTCAACAAATGTGACGTGCTGACTTAACACGATCTTCTTATTTTCAGGGACCTACAACTTGTAGCCTTTCATATCTCTTTTGATACCTAAAAATACAAACTTCTTTACTCGCGGATTCATTTTGCTATCTTTGGCACTAAAGTAGGTCGGACTTTCAAATTCCTGCAGCAAACTATTATTTTGAGTAGCTTTCTCGGAATAAACTTCCAGTGGAGTTTTATCTCCTATCGCAGTCGATGACAATCCACTTATGAGATGGCTAGCATACACAATCGTCTCAGCCCAAAACACTTTGTCTAATCGTACTTTAGACAACAAATACTGAACCTTCTCCAGTAAGGAACGGTTAATCTCCTTAACCAACCCATGTATTCTATTTGTGAAGTGAGTGCCAATGTCAGTGTTCTGGTCAAATCGTAGGAATTGATTTTTGTATCTTTCAATATTCCAACTTTGTAGCTCCTTGATCTTCCTACTGACCTGTTTCTCCATCATATCCTTCCACTTTACCAACATACCCAGATTTTCAAACTTTTATCTCATGAGATATATCCAACAATGTCTATATAAATTATCAACAAAAGTGACAAAATACCTTTGACCTCTGAGCGATGCAGTCTTAGCAGGTCCCGAGATACTTACGTGAACACAATCAAGAAGATCTTCAAAGTGGTGAGTAGTGGCGCTGAATTTCACCTTCTTCTTGTCCAGAACGCCGTTTTCTCCCAATTCCAAGTTGTAGGTAGATGCACTTTCTAATGATCCTTATTTGTTGGAGCTTGCAAAGACTTTTCTCTTTCGCGTCTGAGCCTCATCTGTCAGACCTGTGTGCAAGTATCGTCTGAAGAAATAGAAGTCTTCACCTGATCGGTAACTATACTACCCTTCAAGTAGTAGAGATTGTTTTGACGAACGCCTTCATAACCACCATTGAGTTTTGATCATCTTGAGAATACCATCACGTATCGATACCACAAGACCTAACGTTTTCAAAGCACCAACTGAGATAAGATTTCTTTTGAGTTGAGGTACATACCTCACTTTCTTCAATTCTCGTACTATCTCATCAAACATCTTAACAAGGACTGTACTCATCCCTTCCAATTACTCAAATAATCATCACCCATGATAGTGAAACACCTATCTAGCTTCTTAAAGCTAGAAAACCAATATCTGTTCAGGTGCACATGATAGGTAGCTCCTGTATCTAAGATCCACTTAGCATTATCTGAGTAACCAACAGTAGGAGTACTAATAAAGAAAGAGAATACCGACAAGTCTGAGTTTGATCTATCTGCCTGTGAAGTACTGGCAAGAGTACTCCTGTGCGAGATTTATCTCGGTCTTCAACTCCTCCTTCTTGTCTTTGGCCTTCAGACAATCCACCTTCCAGTGCCCTAGCTCCTTGAATAAGGTGCACTGGTTCTTCTTCAGATCTTTGAAATCTGATATAAACTTCGATCATCCCTGATTACCTTTACCCTTCCGATTGGAACTCCTGCCTCTTGCCGTCAATACCTCTACTGTTGCGCTCTCATAAGAAGACAGACAGTCATGCCTCCTTGCTTCACAATTCACAAGAGCAGCAGACACCTCATTGTAGTTAAATGATTATCTGTCATTGATCAAGGTAAGCGAAAAGGTCTCATGCTCTTTTTCAGGAAGAGAATTCAATAGAATTACTGTCTTATTATATTTATCAATCTTCACATCCACATTAATTAGGTTTGTAAGAAGCTCTGTGCAGTTATTCATGTGTTCGTCAATAGAGCATCCTCTCTTTATATGATAATGATAAATCCTTCTCTTCAACTACAACCGCGATTCAATACTTTTCTCGAGGATATCCCACAACTGCTTTTCAGATGTTTCATGCAACACATGATACTTAATGTATTGTGTCAAATAAGACCTTATCAAGCCACACATCGTTCAGTTCATCTTATCACAATCCTCTTTAGTAGTAGTCTCGCGCTTTTTTTTTTCTAATTATAGAGTGTCTTCGAGGTTTGATGTCGTCAATGCATCCATCACCTCACATCTCCACATACTGAAGTTGTTCTTACTGTCGAACTTCACCACATCAATCCTCAATGAATATGGATTCAGGAATTTCAACGTAGATATACTATCTTCAGCCATCTTTTTAATTGTTTCCTTAGACAGTGCGAAAAACAAGCTAAGTTAGATCAAACAAACTAGATAAAGATAAGATCTTTACCGCAAAATGAAACCCTCAAAGAGTTTCTAAAGTGATCTACTCCTCCGAATTTGATTCCTCGAACAATCTAAACGATGTTTTGAGATCGACACACGATCTCACAAATAGTTCCAACGCTACTCCGAGATCGACATACGATCTCTATCAAGCAGTAACTGATGTCCTTGGAATCGACACATGATCCCACAATGAACCTGAGATGCTCTGATGCCACTTGCTGCGACTAGCGATGGAACCTCTCACGCCTAGCGCCTTCTATATGGGCAACAACCAAATTGAGAAACCCAAGCAACAGAGATGAACACGCCGGAGAAATATCCACACGCCAAGAACAGAGAAATGAGAGAGAAAGCAAACCAACACAGTATTTAATGAGATTCGACAATTTGCCTACGTCTTGACGACAAGGGGGAAGAGAGATTTTATTGATTCAACAATCAATTATAGGAGAATGCTTGAGGGTTGCAAGAGGGGTACAATTTATGAGGGCTCTAACCCATATTTATAGCCAGATAGTCTCAGGAATTTAGAAAACCCCGATTAGATTCGACCCCAGACAGAAAAGGAGCTCGAATCCGTTCATGAGTGACGTAACACGTATGTCAGTCGACCAGCCCCTATCCTCGGTCGACCGGTCCGCAGGACCAACCGAGAGCTCTGTTGTGCCACTCGGTCGACCGGGCGGTGCTTCTGCAAGTCAGACTCACTGGTCGACCGGGCTCTGCCCTGGCCTGCAACAAGCTCCGTTCTCGCTCCTCTTGGCTCTCAGTCTCTGAGCTATTTTTCTGATGAGTTTAAATAACTCTTTGATGTCTTCTTATCTCCTCTATCTCCCCACAAAATTAACTGTTGGGTGATTTAAATAATATCAATATTATTAGAATAAATATGCTATTAAAAATTAAAATGTATAGTAAAAAATCAATTAAATATTAAATAGCAATAAATTTGGTATTTTTTATTTTTTAATTATATATTTAATATACAAGTGAGATTTACATGATCACAAAATTAACTGTACCACTTTTTCAAGTAGGAAAATGATAATGTAAAAGCGAAAAGAAAGGATGTAGAAGAGAAAATAAAAAAGGATTTTTTCATTTTTGATTTTTCGATTCAAAACAAAAAAAGAAAAATGAGAAACGGGTCTTCCCACTTCTCATTTCTGTTTTTCCAATTGGATCCAAACACGCTCAGAAATAAAGCATCGACTGAAGGTGGAAGGGCCCAAATTTGATGGAGAAACTGTATGAATTCATTAGCAATTGCTTGTTGGGACATAAGGATGGAGCCAGATGGGTTTGAAATTGAAGTGATCGTCGTTTTTTGTATACGAGATATTATTTTCCCTAGATAAATTCATGCGGTAAAATCCTCGGCGTTTTATTAATAAGAACTTAAAGAAGCATTCTCCAACAAGAAAGGCACAAACATATAATACATGCACAATGTCTTTTCGCCTGTGAGAATATTGCTAATTGATGGAAGAGTTTCGTATTGGAGTCCATGTTCGCAAGCCAAGAACGTCGTGCTTTGTTCAGCCAGTGCATCATGTAAGGATGCAATTAGAGCTTTGAGATGGTTCCAATTAGTGGCAGTTAGAGGAATGACCGAGACATGTCGTAACTAGTTCTGTGACTTCTTCACTCGGTTCCTAATTTTTGTCATGCTCTCTTAGTTTTGAGAGAAATTTTCTGGTTGCATTAAACACTTAACAGTTACGCTAGCCAGGTTTTTAAGCAAGATTTGAGCTAAATGACTTCTACTAAGCTCTAAATCATGTAGCTTGTGTTGGAAATTGTAGTTTAAATCTTCATGAAAATAAGAAAGTCAAAAAAAAAAAAAAATGAATTGGTTTGAAATATTTCGTGTTTCTAAAATTTAGTCTAATTATATTGTGATCAGTTTATGGTTTTTTTATTTTCTTTTAATAAAGTAGGCAGTATATTAGGAATATGAATTTGATTTTGAGTTGAATTTGTTTTCCTTTTGCCTATAAAAGAAGAGGCGCACTTAATATTTTGTAAATGAAAGAAGAAAAAAATTGAGAGAAACAAAGGTAAGAGAATTTTATAATTGAGAAAATTTTAGAATAAAATGCTTTTGCTATTGGATTTTTCAAATAAAATTCGTGCTCTTCTTCTTCAAAAAACAAGTGGAGTTTGGTGTGTATATGAGGCATGTAAAGAGGCCTTAAAAAGAGTATGGCTAACAGGTGATTTAAACTTGTTATTCCTTACCTCAAACAAAAACAAAATTATCTCACAAAAAAGTCTGGGGTATCGTGAAAAAAGGTTACCAGGAAAAAAATGATGACAGATTAAAACAAATTTAGAGAATCTTAACAACACAGAATAACATGGTGAAACTCTTAATATATCGCACATCCGATGAAGATACTTTTAACATCACTGTGGATGAAACAACACAGTGTATTTGAAAGAATTTGCAGAAGATATGTTAAGATAAGATGTAACACCCCGTTTCAAGAATATGTAATGAATTACATATTCAGATTTTTTATCATATTTTTTGATCTACTTTCTATATTTGTTTTTGTTTTATGATTATTTATGTGATTGTTTTGCATTGGATCCAGATTCGTGGACTCGGAGTCAGCCATAGTCTGAATCGGGAACCTGATCCTAGTGTATTACTCGATTTGGTCTTTTTAGTAATAAAATTTGATTGATTTTAGTTTCAAATGTCATTTTTCAATATCTTAGATTTTTCATGATTTTCTGAAAATTTTCAGAATTATATTTCAATATCTTCAAAGTCGGTGTCGACTGGTATTGCTGGTCAATTCCCAGATTTTTAATTTACAAATGGAGTTGAATTTCTTAAATCTGCTTTCACATTGTTTCTTAAATCACTTTTTTTTAAAATTTAGTGGATTTTTGGAGATTTTTCTGAATTTAATAAAATTTGACCGGATTTGGTATCGACTGGTACCACCAGTAGATTTCAGGTTTTTTATTTTAAAAACGGGATTGAATTTCTTAAATCTAGATTTCACCATATACCTTAATATAATATTTTTTATTTTTGAGAATTTTCAAGACCTTTCCGGGTTACTCTATTTTCCGACATTTTCAGTGTTTTCAGTATTTTTCCCAGATCCACAGTTTCATTCGAATATTTTTCTTTTCCCTTTCCCTTTTCCTTTTTCCATTTTTCTCCACCACTCTTTTTTTTCTTATCTATTTTTCTTTTCTTTTCTCCTTTTTTCTCCTCCACACAAAATCCGACTCCAAAATATCTCCCTTTTTTATATCTTTTCCTTTCTTCTTTCTTTTTTTTTTTTTCTTTTCTTCGTTTTTTCCCAGCCTACACCCGTAGCGATAGGGCCTCCCCCTTCTTCCTCCCCCTCTCAAATTCCTGCCCTCTCTCCTCTATTTCTCTTCCTCTCTCTCGAAATCTCTCTCTCTCTCCCCCAGTTTCACTCTCCCTCACACCTCTCTCTTTATCTCTCATCATCTCTCTCCCTCTCTCTAGTGATAGCCGAGCACCACCGCCACCCGACAACCCACAAGCTGGCGGCACCCAGGTCGGTGGCGCGACTCCGATGGCCACCATCTCCTCCTCCCCTATTTCCTTTCTCCTCCTCTGACTCCTCCATCATGTCCAACATCATCGTCTTCTTCTTCATCTCTATTTTCAACCTCGCCACTACAAACACCACTTCACCATCAACGCTACTAAACTCCACCATCAACACCACCCTTACAAGTATCTACTCTTCCTTCAACTTCTCCCATGCAACCACCAACGACCCCCACCATTCCCACCTTCCTCTACCACCAAACACCCCAATCCTTCTTTCTCCCAACTCCTCTTTGGCTGACCCCCTCCTTGCTGGCAGCGCGCGGCCATCACCGCCACCTACACGTGTCGTAAGCCAGCCACGGCAACACCGTTGTGGCCTGCTGCCGCACACACTCTCTTTTTCCTGTACTCTCTCTCTCTTTTCACTCTATTTTTTTCTCTCATTCTCTCTCTAAAAATATTATATATATATATATTAAAATATATGGTACCGAGAGTGCACGTGTTTTGGGACTCCAGGATTTTTCGAGATTTTTCGAGATATTTTAGGTGAGTGTTCTCACCTCATTATTGGGTTTTTCCCCCTTCGACGGGTTGAGTTGTATTTTAGGGTTCTTTTGTTTTTTATTTTCCCATGTTGTAAATTGTAATTCTTTGGACCGTGTAATTATATTTGTATATGGCTGAGTGCCTATGACTGTATGTAGTAACTATGTGATGAATGCTTGTAGTAGCGTAGTTTAAATACATGTACAAATACACTGCCTGTGATATATTTTATGTCTGCTCTATTATCTTGTGTGGTCAACCCTTCGTGGTCGTTTATCCTCCGGGCTCTCTACTCAGCCTCCGAGCTCCACACTTAGCCTCCAGGTTTCACCACTCCACGGTAGTCTAATTGTTATCATGATAGCCTCCAGCGTTGTACACTAACCTCCCTCCAGCTTGTCTAGCTCCGCTTGATTGTTCGCTTGTCTGCTCGTTGACTCTATTCCTATCTTGCTCAGCCTCCGGGCCTCGCTACTCTGTTGATAGCTTAGTTACAACTTGTTATATGGTGCGTATGATACTGATACTTCTACAGGCATCTACTCTGCCTTCGGGCCTATTACCCTTTGGGCTCTCACCACTTTCTCGAAAGAAAAGTGCGTTCAGACTGTCAAGTCTTTTAGCTGCGCCGGTAGGCGGATCTAACGCTCAATACTTTACCGCTGACTCTGTTCGAGTGTTTTTAAGTCGTGAGCGCAGCTCCACCACGCGTAGTAGTATAGCGTTCATACGCTCGTTCCTTCGTGTGTGTTTAGTCGTACTGCAAGCGGTAACCACACCGAACGTGATAGCGTCTAGTGTTGTACGTTAGCCTCGCTCCAGCTTGCTTAGCTTCGCTTAGACATACGCTTGCTTGCATGCCCGCTTGTCTACTTGATATTTCAACTATTATCCTTTCCTATAGTTGTGAAAAGTTTGAAACACGTATTTATACTATTTTTAAAAACCGTATTGTTATTCTGTATTCGTACCGATCCCCTATATCGGTACTTTTTTCTAGTGTTTGTATCGATCTCCTGTATCGGTACTATTTTCCTGTATTCGTATCGATCCTCTGTATCAATACTGTTTTCCTGTATAGTGATGTCTACTGTGCTTACCACCTGACATGCTATTACTTAACACCTGACTCCTACTTGCTATCGCCTGACTCCTGCTTGCTATCCCCTGACACTTGTTTGATATCACTTATCACCTGTTACCTGATATATTACTGCTTGCCTTGTGATTATCGTATTTCGGGAATCCTATCTTTCTTTCCTGTATTATATACAATGGCCCGTATTTGTAGTACTTATGTACTCCTGTTACTCTTGTAACTTCTGAACCTTTTCTACTCTCGTTATTCCCATAAATATGATAATTATATAATAATAAACTATAAAAAGGCCAGCCTACATCGGGTAAGGGAGAAACTGATAAACTTCAAGTGGTGAATATGTCTATAGTGTTATTAAATATGCTATGTAATTTGAATTTCCGGATCTATCTGGGTGCCTCCAGGTGTCCGAGGGGAGCGTTGTCTCCTTACCTCCTGTTACATTACTGAATGGGTATAATATAAGACCCACTTCCTATAGGCCTCGCTGTTGGTTTCGTACACCAGCAACGGAACACCCCGGGTCGTGGTCCCGGGCATGTACGGGACCCACTGTAAACATAACACATTGGTCTCATCATCTGATTCTAATAACAACCTGAGTTTACTCATGTATGGATGTATGTGTGTTGGGACGCTGGGGTACATACCTAGATATATGGGTAGGATGAGTAATAATAATAAAGTTCTAATCAATAACTCGTCCTACGGTTTTGTAATTCGGGTTGTTTACACTCGGATTACGGTAACATGGGGCATAAGGTATATAGATGAGGATTTTCTTATTTGGATTATTTCTTCGACGTACTTGTCTCATGGAACCATAAACCGAGCTTGTACAGCTCGTTTTGCTTGTATTCGGTATTATTGATTTTATAAATTTTATCAGTTTTATGCTGTTTTTCGTAATTTAGGAGATAATTCAGGTTATATAAACTCATGATACGGTGACGTGAGGTATAGAGTATACATATGAGGGGTTCCTTGTTTAGATTATTTTTTCGACGTACTAACCTTACGGATCGGTAATTTGGGCTTATATAACTAGTTTTATCACATTTACTTTACTTGCTACCTCATTCCCTATTCTTGTGTGTTTGTGCTTACGACACGATTTTCAATACATGCTTTTTGACTCAGATTTATCGATACACGTGTGATTATCTATGTACGCCACTTGGCACTAATCCTGTCACTCGTGGGGAGCCCTGACTGGCCTGGACCTGCATGTTCAGATATTGAAGCGTGGACCGTGGTGGACTTCATGGTGATCAGAGTTGCGTAGCATGAATCAGCAATTGACCGTCCAGAGCCTCATCCTTTCAGGCCCCCTTGCTTGTCTCATGAGTTTTCCTTTTGTAACTCGTGAACATCTTTTGTATTGATCATAATTGTATATCGCTTTGTATACTCGTATTTACGCCTGTCGGTGATGTAATATTCTTATAATATTGTGTCACATCCCGTGATAATTTTGTAATTGTACTCATATGTTGGAATGTATAATGCACCACATACTCTCATACTCTGATTCTTACCTGTACCGATGCTTAACATATATATGCGAGGGTATTTTCGATCTACGTATATACGTCGCAATAACGCCTTCGTACCCGGGGGATTGGGGCATTACATAATAAGTTGAATACAACTCGAGAAACGAAATAGTTCGAAGAAATGATAAAAAAGAATTCAAAAAACTCATGACTTAAAAAAGGTGATGGAAGTAGTTCGAATAAGAGATACCTAGGGAATCTGAAAAAATTCATGAGAGCAGTATTATAAAATAGAAGAAAGAGAACGACGAGAAGAAAAAGGAGAGGAAGAGGAAGAGGAGGAAGAAGAGAGAGAGGATGTAAAAAAGAAAGACAAGAAGAAAAATAAAAATCATGAAAAAGTCTCAGTTACAACAAAAAAAGTAAGAAAAAAATTCATGTTTTGACTGTGAAGAAAATTGAGCATTCACATCAGAATGAGAGTTGGAATTACAAAGTGATAATAACCTTCGAAGATGTCATGAAGATCATCAACGCGCAAGCACACCATCAAATTGAAGACAAGATTATCAAAATAAGGAGTCAACACTATTAAGTCAAAAAAAAATACAAAAGAGAAACACTAAAACCACAATTAAGAAAAATTCGAGATAAAGTCCAACAACAAAAACAAGAATTTGGAGGAAGAGTTAAAATACCTTTGGTTGTTATAAAAGTTTATAAAAGAGTAGAAACTTTAAAGAAAAATCTCAGTACTTTATGCAAAATCAAGGAGAGTTTAATTGTTATGTAAAATTAAAGACGACAAGTGTTCATGAATGTTTTGAATTCAGGGAGACCGTTGAAAATTGTATTTCAAAACTTGATGAAAATAGAAAAGTCAAAATTGAGTTGATTTAGAATACTTGGAGTTTATAAAATTTAGTGTTATAATCACAATTATATTATGATTATTTTAGGAGTTTTTTCATTTTCTTTTAATAAAGTAAATAGTAATTTGATTTTGAATTGAATTTGTTTTGTTTTTGTCAATAAAAGAAGACGCATAGTCAATATTTTGTAACAAAGAAAAAAAAGAAAAATTGAGAAAAAATAAAAATGAGATAATTTTGTAGCTGAGAAAAGTTTGAAAAAAAGTTTTGTTTTTATTAATCCTTCTTCATTTCTAAATAATTTTTGTGTTCTTCTTCTTCAAAAATCGACACCTTCAATCATTACGGGAAGTTTTTTTTAAAGTGGCCTTCAAATATTTATGTCCAAGATAAATCAGTTGCAGGAGATGCATGGTAGCTCCTGTGCTTTCTTTCTATGACAACGGGGTTACCTGGGTTCATGCAACTACATTTGTGTTAGTAGTGACATGTCTTGGGCTTGGCTCGTAGTCTCACTGTAACTGCTAATTCCTCTCAGGTTGTTTTCGTAAAGTTATATTGCACTTGTTACAACCAAAGCATGATTTGAGATTTCAGATTTATTTACATTCGAACAGTCATCACTAATTAGGGGGATCAGAACGGGCTTGACTGGGCGGAAGTTGATCCAAATTAAAAAAAGCAGACTTTTGAACTAGTACGAACTTGAACTGAGCATGTATTGACGCTCTCAAATACTGTCAATTTTTGTTTGGGCAGCCCTCGAGCTTTCGGGCAAGTTCATTAACTATTATAAAATTATTAAGTAAATTTAATCAGGAAAAAAAAAAAACAAACAAACTCCTTTCTCTTTGTAACATAACACTATTTAGAGTTCCTACAGCGTGAACTTGTAATCAGAAGCACAATTGAGCAGCAATGCGACATTTATCAAGTTACAAAAAAAACGAAAACAATCAACATATGAACATTATTCAAAATTGGATGGTCATGATGAATGGAAAATTGCTTGAGTTTTGCCAAAATTAGAGATATTGACCCAATAGAAAGCAGTCCAGATGCAAAGGAACAAGTTTTTTTGGAAATTCATCATAGAGTTAATACAAATCTCAATCTTTCCGAAACTTCACAGTTACCCATCAAATTTTTCAGAGTCACAAACTGGGGTGAGCAGAGTTCGGTTATAACCGAAATAACCGACCAAAAACCGAAACCCGAACCCGAACCGAACCGAACCGCTCTAGTTCGGTTCGGTTTCGGTTTTGTGTTTCAAAAACTGAACTAGACTGAACCGAACCGAATCTCTCACCGTATGTATTACCCCACCCAAATTCAATTTAGTGAATCATATAACTCATAACAAAAACTGGTGAAAACTTATCTCATTACTTCTAACAATACCATCCTTTTTATGTTGAATATGTGAAAGTTATGTTAAGTACACCATCACAATTAAGAATAATATTTATATTAATATAGTTCTTTTTTTTCATTCTTGTCATTAAAAGTTAGTAATAATTATGTGAGTTTTAATATAAGAGCCCAAATATAGAGTAAAAATTTAGAATATGAAATTTTTAATTCACATTAAGGTTAGAGTCTTTTTCTTATTTCTAATTTGGGTATTGAATATTTGAGATTAGAATATTAAAGGATGATAATATAATGGTGATTAAAAAATGTAAGAAACGATAGAAAAATATTGGCCTAACCGAAAAAACCGAAAAATCGAACCGAACTGAGTCGGTTCGGTTCGGTTGCTAAGTCTAATCGGTTCGGTTCGGTTTTACAAAAATTAGCAAAACCGAACCGAACCGACCGATGCTCACCCGACTCACAAACAAGTCAGAAGTTACAAATAAAATCAATGGGGTAAAAAAATGAATAAAATTGGATCTTAGTTTCCTTCAGGCGAAGGAACCGGAACTGCTCAGGGTAGAGGATTGCCCTCCATTACTCCTCCGATTTTTGAACCGAACCCGAAGACGCCATGGCGACGACCGTCCGCCTCCTGCTGCTCCGATGAGAAAACCACGAAGTTCAAATTTGGAAATGGTCAGGGGAATTGAAATTGCGGGCAGACCTTGCTTTGAAACGGGGTTTTATACGGGTTTTGCGTGGATTTTGAGCTGGTGGCGTTTTTTATAACTCCGAGGGCCTCGAGGTTTGAGAGAGAGAGAGAGAGAGAGAGAAAGGACTTGCGACGGATACGAGATCCTGCAGTATCGGCGACGGTGCGAGCTCGCGGACGAAAGCCGCGAGGACCAGAGAGATAGAGAGAGACTAGCTGTAACACCCTGATCCCCGGTGTACGTATTACAGTATCGGGTACGCCGATACGACGTACAAAATTGATTTGACCTCAGTGGTAGTCCAATTGAGTTGATTTCTATTTAAAAAAATTATTTTCTAATATTTTAAAATTTTCAGGATTGTCTGGAATTTTTCTGGATTACTTTGGAAAATTTCCGTTGTCGGTGTCGACAGATACCGATAACCGACCTTTCGATTTTTATTTCACAAATGGAGTATAATTTTGAGAATCCGCTTTCATCGTATGTCTTAGAATCACATGAGCAACGTTTAGCTATTTTTGGGGATTTTTCAGAATTTATCGAAAATCCGGCCAAACAGGTGTCGCCCATAACGGCGACAACTTCCGGGATTTTTAATTTGCAAACCAGATTGAATTTCTGTAAACCGTCTTCATCTTACGTCTCAGTATAATATTCTCTATTTTCTGTAAATTTTGAGCACCGTTCAGAGCTAATCATTTTTGGACCAAATTAAATAATATTAATTTAATTATTTAATAACTTTTCTCTTTCTTTCTTTTTCTTTCTACTTCTTTTCTTCTCTGGGCTCTTCCAGAGAATTTTATTTTCCACCGCCATGAGCCACCGCCGTATCTCTCTCTCCCTTCTTTATAAAATCAATCTCTCTTTCTCTCTCTCCCAAACTCTCTCACTCCTAATTCTCTCTCTCTCTACTTCCCTAAACCCTCATCTCTCAGCTCTCTCTCCCATCCAGAAATTGACCATGCCCTGGGCGGTGGCCGGCGCGCCACCGCCGAGCTTTTCCCCGGCCACGCGCCGCAAGCGCGTGCCCGTATGGCACCACGGCCGCGTTCCCCGACCTTGGCCACGGCGCCGCCCCCCGGCCTTGGCTGTCGCCGCCCCTCTTTTTTTTTTCTGTTTCTTTTTCTTTTCTCCCCCCTCTGTAAACCTCTCTCTCTCCCCTCTCTCTTTCACTTTCTCTCCCCCTCACTCTCTCTCTCACGCTCTCTCGCCTGCAGGGCCGCCGCCGGCGGGCGCCGCCGGCCAGCCAGGCTGGCCGGTCGGCCGCGCAGGGCAGCAGCAACAACTGCTGCTGCTGCTGTGAAGTCTCTTTGTGGGTTTGGATTAAACCCAAACCCACTAACCTTTAATTGGGTTAGAGGAAAACCCAAAACCCACTTCTTTCTACCCTATAACCCAATAACCCATGAACCCGTTTATTTAAGTTAAACGGGTTTGGGTTGTGGATCTGGACCCGACCCGTTATGAGCCTAAACCCGCATCCAAACCCATAAAGGTAATTTTACATAAAAACCCCTGGTATATTTCAATATTTGTGTTTATATATATTTTCATTTTTAACCCTATTTGTTATGGTTTAGTATTCGGGCGATATCGGGAGCATCCGGACTCCGATTGGGACGATTCTGGATCCGTTGCGATCGTGGGAAAGAGAACTACCTCCTCATGACCAGTTAGTGAGTATTTTTCTTTTATAAATTATATTTTATCATAATTAATATCTTGGTTGGTTGCCTAATTAAGAATAAAACATGATTATCGGTAAATCATGATCATTATTGTAATCCCTGCAATTAATGCATAATAAAATCTGATTTAGTATACGGACTAATTGGTTAGATAATGAGATGAGGTAATTATAGTAACAAGACATACGTCGTAGACAACTTGGACACAGATATCATGCCTGACAACTTGGATACTATTACTTCATGTAGTAGCTCACCTATCATCACATGCATACTGATTCATGGTACTTGATGACACTACATTGTCGCTAGACATGACTGCTAGACACCGTTAGTACATGCACTGGTATCATCATGACACGGACACTGTAAGGTCACTGGACACGGTCTTATTGTAGACACTGATCACTGTTACTACATGTACTATCACAGAGATATGACACGGATTATGTCTACATATATGTGTTCCACTGGTACACGGATATACCTATGCATGGACTATCATATTATTGTGATCATCATTACATGGATGCTTGGTACACAGTTACATCATGTTCCTACATCATTGTTACACATATTTATTGGTATACATGCATTGAGTGGATTATGTCGGTATTCTTGTTATATGGACCATCGCTCATAGTACATGTATTATTGGAGCAGGTATATTCTAGTATTCCCGTTACATGATTATGTCCCGTTATGAATATGGATATTCCCGTTACTAGACATGAGAGCTGTTGATATGTGATATGTGAATTTCCACATCTATTGATCCCGTTATATTGTTCCCGTTATATTGTTCCTGATATATTGTTCCCGATTCCCGGTATATTGTTCTATGCTATCAACAGAGCTCTAGTCCAGTTATCATGTTACCCATATCATGTATCGTGTTACATTGGATACTTGACATATCAGATCATAATGATAACTTGGGTATGGGGGAGACTTGACGGTTGATTAGATCTTATCGGGTGATGTACTGGATCCATATTGTTTTTCCACTGCAGGGGACGGTAGTGCTTCCTACCAATTGCTCCATGAGCTCTTGTTACTTGATTCATGCTCCCCTCTTAGCGGAGGGCCCTGGTCTCAGCAGCCAGGGGATTGTTTAAGGCCGTGATCCCGGGTATGCACGGGATACACCTACTCGATAAGAACTCCTTGACCATGGGTTTCCAATTAACATAATAAAACAGTATACACAATAGTGACGTCGGGAACACTTGTTATTTGGTTACTCTCTCGTTTGGATAATGGTACCCGTAGGCCATGTCCGGATGGGTTCGACTGGAGTGCGGGCTCCAGTAGGAACTGCCAGTGGTATGGGACACTGGAAGAGAGTAATTAAAATAGCAGGCGGTACTGATTGCTACTATTGTATAAATCACATGACATGCCTGGTACATATATGCTATCTTGTTATTGTTCATGCTACTCTATCTGATATCCTGATACCTGTATACTTGTTACTTTACCTGGCATATGTTATACTTTCTGTGACGGCATACGACGCATATGTTGTATTGTCTATATGATACTTTCTGTATAGCAGACATCATTACTGTATATACACCACACCGTACAGTGATTACATTGCATAGGCCCACCTGCATGTTCATATTGCATATGCCCACCTGCATGTTCATTTACATCACTACCATGTTCATTTATATCACGTCACCATTGATTCGATAAACTGGACACGACTATAGACATGACCCGATGATAACCGGCTAGGTAATGACGGTAATAAAAGATGACATGTTTCTATATTTGCACTGCTTTCATGTTTATCTAGTTCTACTGTTTATATATTCTTATTATATGATATCACTAGTCCAACCTCATGTATTATCTATTAGTATCGTGCTTGTATTACTATTGTATATATTATTGCCCCCTTCATTTTACCACTCACTAGGTCGCTTTCTGACGACCCTGGGTTTGCGTGCCCAGATTGGAGATCCGCGTACCGTAGTATCCGAGAGTACCTTGGAGTCACATCAGAGATTCCTCAGCGGGACTATTCCTAGGTATCTTAGTAATTTATTTCCGTTATCTTATTTGTCCCTATATTTCATATCTGTTATGATCGCTGACTTCTTTCTGCAGGTATTCTTGTACTTATTTCATGCTGGAACTTAGTTATTGATGGAGGTTAATTACTGTACTGAGGCTTAGCGTACGCGTGAGGTTGTTTTCACCTTGCGTATGTACGTCGCCATAACGTCCCCGTACCTGCGGGATCGGGCGTTACACTAGCAGCCGTTGCAATGCATGGGCAAGTTTTGAGATACCGGACGGGCCATGACGAGCTGTGGGTAATGCTCATATTTCACTCGAAAATATTTCGAGTCAAATGCCAATTGTACATATAGGTCATTTGAGCGGTGCTTCATCTTTGATCGATCGGGCCAACCGATTGAGCCACGATTTAATCCTATCTATTCTCAGCCCTAGTTTTACAAAACTCAAAACTCAATCTTGATAAATTTCTGAGCTTGAATATGCAAGTTGATCTCGGAAGTGTGTTTGGATTCACGAAAGTGGGAGGAAAATGGGAAGTAAGAAAACTCATTTCCTATTTTCGTTTTTTGTTTTGAACCGAAAATGGGAAATGATAAAACTATTTTTCTTTTTCTCTTTTACACTTTTCCTCTACATTACCATTTTCCCACTTTCAGAATGTTACAGTTAAATTGGTAGTCATGTAAATCTCACTTGTATAAGTTGTAACTCAAAACAATTAATTTTGATGTCATGTAAACCCCACTTGCACTCCAATTACAATAAAAAAAAATTCAAAAATAACATTGAATTTAATATTATTTTAGGGTTAACTTTGTAGTTAACATTTTCACTTTCACTTTCACATTACTAATCAAACGCCGAAAAACATAATGTACCTTTTCACTTACGTTTTCACATTACAACTAACCATCGTAAATGAGAATTGCATAAATTCTAATTTTCTACTACACTTTCACGTTTTCTATCCTCATTTTCCCTTTAGGCCTGTTTGGTCTCAAGGAAGTGGGCGGAAGTAAGGAAATGGGAAAGTGTCATTTCTCACTTCTCTATCTCTCCAAACACTAAAAAAAGAAAATGAGAACCCTTTTTTCCTTTCTCTTTTTCTTTTTACACAACTATTTTCTCACTTCAAAAGTGTTACGGTTAATTTTGTGATCATGTAAGTCTCAATTGTAATAAATAAAGTTCAACGGTTAATTTTGTGATCATGTAAATCTCGCTTGTATTAAAATTACAGTCTAATTTTAATTTTTCTTAATTAATTTTATTTTAATATTATTTTACGGTCAACTTTGTGGTCAACTTTTCCACTCCACTTCTACATTACAATCCAAACACTGAAAAAGATATAACATTTTCTAAACCACACTTCTTAATAACATCCAAACACCGAAATTTACTAATCAATTCTCAAATTCTCAAAGAAATTATTGCTACTTCCTCACTTCTTGACTTTTTCTCCCTCGCATCCCTAACCAAACAGCCCCTTGTACTTTTTCTTCCCACTTCAATCAAACAAAAAATACCCTATGTTTCTTTTGTGCGTCTGGAAGACTGGATCATGCTTTAAAACTTTAGTGAAACTACAAGTAGATCTTAATCCGACCCGGTCCAACGCCCCGCCCAATGGGACCCACTCCTCCAAAAAAAAATTCTCCAATTATTTTTGAAAAATTGGCGCGGAAATTCTCTCCTCATTTCACAAAATCCCTTAATCTCCACTCTCTCCTCTCATCAACTCCCCACATTTTCCTCCCCGAAAAAACCCTAGCCATGGTGTTCCTCCAACGCAGCGGCCCCCCAAACCCTCGCAAGCGCCCCGCTCCACCTCCACCTCTCGAGCCCCAGTCGCCGCCAAAATCCCAACCCTCGATCCCAATCTCCAACCCTCCGAAGAACAGCAGCAGCAAATCGAAACCCAAACCCAAATTGACCGATCAAGACGAAGGGTCCCATGTCGGTACGATGATCTCCCTGCTCGCCGACGCCGGATGCACTCTCCGCGTCCCCAGCGGCGCCCCTCCCTCTGTCCCTGCCGACCCTCACAAGCTCCGGCGAAACCTCGAGTCCCGCTTCTCCTCCGACCCCTCGCTTCTTCCTCCCTTCGTCTCCGGCTTCAATTCTTACATCCAAACCTCGCAAAACCTAAAAAGGTAAGGCACCGCACTTTCTGTTTCGGTTTTGAGAAGCTTGCTCAGGATTGAGTTGCTTGGTTTCGATCTAGGGTTTTGATTCCGGCCTCGACTGACGGAGGATTGGCGAAAGGGAGAGCTTGGTTAGGTTGCTGCTCCTGGTGGGGCCCATCCAGGCGCAGATTCAGCAGATGCTGCTAGAGAAGCTTCCTGAGTACTTCGATGCTGCTGTGCTGTCTCTCAACCTGAATGATGACGTGGCCCGGCTCATTGTTAATCAGTTCCGGTGGTTGGATTTTCTTGTGGATTCGAGGAGTTTTGCTGAGAAACTCATGGAGGTTCTCTCGATTTCACCACTTCAGCTCAAGAAGGAGATAATTGGGTCTCTTCCAGAGATTATCGGGGATCAGAATAACAGTACGGTAGTTACGGCTCTAGAGAAGCTTCTGCAAGAGGATTCTGAAGTCATTGTGCCTGTGCTTGACTCGTTCTCTAATCTGAACTTGGATGATCAGCTGCCAGAACAGGTTCGGATTCTATTTTATGAGTTATTGATTATTCTGTTTAGCCGTTATTTAGTTTCTATGACAATTTGTTGTGCTTATTGTAGGCAGTGACAATAGCATTGTCATGTATTAGAACAGTGGCCACAGAACACATGCCACATTTGCTTAGGTTTTTGCTTCTGTCAGCAACACCTGTGAATGTTGGGAGGATAATTTCACAAATACGAGAGCAGTTGAAATTTGTGGGCATGAGCGATCCTTGTGTTGCTAAGCACAAGAAGCTAAAAGGGAAGTCTTTGGCTGATAGCACCGAGGCATCTATCCTTGATGCCTTGAGATCGAGCCTTCGATTTAAGAATGTAAGTTGCTACTCTTTAAATTGTCTCAACAAAAAAGTTCGACTCAATTAGAGTGGTAAAAATGATTTTCAAATTATCTAAGAAATTTGAACCTTGCTTGTCATAATGTCATTGAGTTCCGTTTTATAAATCACAGATAAGTTTTTATTTTTTTTGATGTAAACGGTGGAGCGATATTCTGTGGCTTGTTACACACACATATGTGCTACTCACTTTTACTGCAGGTTATCTGTGAGGCTATTCTGAAGGAACTGAAGTGCCTTGACCAACCGCGTGACCATAAGGTCATTGATGTGTGGTTTCTAATGCTAATATACACAAATGGAGGCTTGCTGCAGAAGAATGCAGAGAAAATATTGAAGAAGAAAATAATTGATGGTTGTTTTTGTGAGGCTATCTTTGATCAATGTATTCATGGCCAGCGAGAGTTAGTAAAGGTAATGGTTTAAATGACCTGGACTTGCTACACAATCTGAATAGCATGTATTGTTCATAATGCATTGCAAGATCTAAGGCCCTGTATTCTCACTACATGCAGGATTATTTCCATCGTTTCTCTCTGTCTGTGAGTGCCTATTGGCATGCAAAGAAAAACAAGCACGAGACTTTGGCATTTACTTGTACAAGTCCCTGTTTGAAGAATTTAGTGATGCTTATTCAAGGCAAGAAGTATGTACCTTCATTAGCTCAGTCTAAGTACCAACACTTTTGGAAACTAAAATAAAACTTAAAAGTAACCCAGAACTTAGTATACAATGTCTATCTGCTGTTCTATATTATAAGAAAAAGCAAACTCAAATAGAACTAATGCTAGTCTCCTACCATGAAAAGTTAGGATAAAGTAATCTATATTTATAGTTACTCATCTGTTAGATGTTCATATGAAGTGGTCATACTCCTTTTAGGATATTCACAAATTAAAACTTATGATATGTATTATGCAGGTCCTTGGTGCTCTAGTCACTCATATTGGTTCTGGAATTTCTCTTGAAGTTAGTTCTGCTCTGGAGGCCTTAACTCTTCTGACATCAAAATATTCAGAGGAGCTTCTCCCAATCGCTTCTCACATAAATGGTAGCATAACGAACTCCGTACTTTTTTGATTTTTTTGCCTTATACACTTTGTACATCACCATTCTTTACCTTTTCTTCTCTTGGTTCAGGTATCTTGGACTACTTAGAGGGGTTTCAGGAAGAAAGTCTGCAAAGGTTCTTGGTCTTCTTTTAATAATTTTGCTCTTCGACAACTTGTACTCTATCATTAACTTATAACCACTGTGTTTTGCAGGTATATGAAGTCTTCTGCCATTTGGCAATGTCTGCTCGTGCTCATGCTGATTCTACCAGTTCTTCCATTGCAAATGAACTTTTGATGATCATAAGGAAGCAGGTAAAGGAAGAGAATACTGAAAACGATACCTCCAAAACTCAATGGAATCTGATGTATTGTTTTTACTATCATTTGCTATCCCTGCACTCTCATTTTCTCTCTTATGTGTTCAGGTCAACAATTCAGATATGAAGTACAGAAAGATGGGATAATTGGGACTTTAAAAATAGTTTCCACTCTTGGAAATATAAATGGTGCCGCTACTTTCTCATCATCTCAGGTAGGGTTTAAGTAATACTTTTAAACTAACATTATTAATTAATGGAGGCTTATCTTACTTTTGTGTGTGGGTGCATGCGTGCATGCATGTCTGCATAATTAGTATAAGCTTGTGGTGGATAAAAATCGACTTATTGTGAATCGAACCCACCACAAGCGATTTGAGCATCCGTAGATGACACGTGTCAGAGCACACGCATGAAAAGACACCTTTCTGGTAAGGACCATCAGTATGGTGCTGACTTAAGACCCTCAGACGTGAAAATCAGTAGGTGGAATGTGATAGAAAGGCTGACAGAAGATAACTGTCGGGATAGTGGATGGAGGTGCCGCGCAGAAGACAAGTGCGCAGAGAACAAGTGCGAGTATGGTATGAAGGACCAGCATAAGATAACTGCCTGGTGTGGTGATGCGGTGTGTGTTCTGAGGATTAGGGAAGCGATCCCCTTCTTCTAGGAGAAGAAGCTAGAAGAAAGATTATATATACCTGAAGTGGATGCTGGTGTGGAGGTGGAATTGATGGACTGCTGTTAATGCACGATTTGCATGTGCCAAATTTGTTGTAATGGCCGCGTTATTGGTGCTGGTCGATTAGGGTTGCATGTCAGAAAATCTGCTACTGTCCATAACTGCCTATGCTGATAGGGGCGTTATACATTATAAATGCGGGGGAGGAAGGAGTTGCATAAGTCGGCGGAGATCATGAATGATCTGTTATTGGAGTTTCAGGTTCGGAGTTTGGACCTTCGGGACGGGAAAGACCTCGGAGTGGTAAAGATTTCGGAATGGTGAATGTGGCTCCGGACCCAGGACATCTTCGGGATGGAAGGTAGCTTATGTTGGCCCAAAGGTCCATCACTCTAATTTTGATGATGATAAACTCATGTAGTTATAATACTAATGATCTTGTGTTATTAAAGTTTCATATTTTAATCAAGATCTTAGTTTGGTGTCTAGTTTCTTCAAAAGACTTAAAATCAAAGTTTTGAAGCTAACACGTGTTGATTCAAGAACTCAAGCATAAAGAAAACAATAAGAACTCAAGAAGGAGTCTAGCTAAAAAGAATCAAGTTTGATCGAGTCAAGATGAAGAAGATGATTTTAAAAGAAGACTCTAGTTTATAAGGATGTTTAGAGTTTTGTAAAATTTAGATTAGACTTGATTGCTCAAACTTATACACACAAAAATTTGATATTGGTTTTCAAGAACAAAAGTTTTGGGTTTTGGTTTAACTAGTTTGTATTTTTTGAATTTTTTTTTGAAAAACAAGTTCATATTGTTTTATATGTATATTGAATTTTATCCATACATATTGGTGCTTCAAATGAATTTGAGAAACTTATTTTTGTATTTATACAAGTTTTGAAAAAACTTGGTTTTAAATTTAAACTTTAGTTTTTGAAAAAACAATTTTAATATAGTTTTTTATTTCAAAATTGTATTTAATATCTCAAAAAGAAGTTCACATGTTTATTATATGTGTTATTTTTTTATCCCTCATATTCATGCTTAAATGTATTTACAAAAACTTCTCAAATCACGCCCTTGAACTCTGCTTGAGGCCATATACACCCTTCTTGAGATGACAAATTTTGTTCTCCCCTTGAGCAACATAAACCTTGAGGTTACTTCATATATACTTTCTTCTAAAGATCCATATAAGAAATTATTCTTGACATTCAGCTGGAACAAGGGCCATGACAAGTTAACAACAACGAAGAACAGAATCTTGATAGAATTCATCCTGACAACTGGCGAGAATATTTCAAAATAATCGATGCCATAGGTCTGAGTATAACTTTTGGCCACGAGCCTGGCCTTATACCGATCCACCGATCCATCTGGGTGGCGCTTTAAAGTAAAGACCCAGCGACAACTGACAATAACATCTACGGGTGGCGAAACCAACTCCCAAGTTCTTCGAGAATCAAGAGCATCCATCTCCTCATCTATAGCCTGCTTCCAGATAGATACTAATAAAGCCTCCGTATAGGACTTGGGTATAGACCTAGGAGACAAGGATAGTGCAAACTGACGAAACATGGAGTTAAGATGATCATAATAAATGAAATTCGAATTAGGATGATTAATGAAAGATCGTTTACCAGTGTTCTAAAAAAGATTTAAGCGGCCGATTAATCATCCGCTTAAATGTTTTCGATTTGAAACTGAACAAAACTTGAGGAAAGCAGTCAGATTACTCGGCCAGACGATTAATTCACTTAAGTGATGATTAAGTGTCTAATCGGTGATTAATTAGCGTCTTTTTAAACATTATTCAATCATTTTCTAAATGGATTCGAATTTTGAACCCATTAAACTAAATGAACTCAAACCTGATCCAATAATTGATGATATAAATTATCGCGTGTTAGAGAATTAAGGCTCGCGAGCCCTAAATTTATCCGCATCCTCGATCCTCCAGCGGTGATGATGAAGCTCCCGAATCTCACGAAGAAGCTCTCGATGCTCACTACTGTGAGACAACGAAGCTCCCGAAGCCCCAATTTTTTCTGAAGCTCCCGAAGCTCACAGCGGCGACGATCCTCCTGCGGAATTAGGGCTCCCGAAGCTCGATAACGAAGAAGTTCATAAAGCGCTGATCCTGTTGAGGCGAACTCCCCCTTCGACGACAACCTCCTCTTGCGGTTGAGTTCTCCCACTACGACCTCCCTCTTTATCAACAAAGATCTTCCCCTGCGATCAGCTCTCTGGTCAGTAGTAAAGCGTCGACGGCTCTCGTCCTGCGTCGACGGTGACCTCCCCCTGGTCAGCTCTCTCCCCCTCGCGTGCACGTATTTTGCTTAGGTTCTTGCCAATGGTCTTTATTTCTTTTAATAGACTGAGGAGTGCCTCAAGCGTAAGAATGATAGAGTTACACATTACTTGCAGTTGCATATAGCAGTGAACTAAAATTGTTGGAAGTATGTTGCTTTTTGAAAGAAATACATATATTAGTTCATTTAAAAAGCATTTTTTAATATAGTTGTTGGAGGTGGAGGTACATTGATGTACTTTGAACTGATTGACATTATTACTTTTTAAATTTCTCTTAATACTACCAATTTAATTTTTTAAATTTTATTTTCTATATCTTTATGCTTTTTTGGAGTTTATAGAATTTATATTTGCATGTTTTAAGTATTATACTATTATTATATATTAAAATAATAATAAAACATATAATCTGTTTATCACCGTTTAAATCGTTTAAGCATTACGCGCTCCCGGACCGTTGATGCAGGTGGCGCTGAAGTCTCTACTAGCGGCATTGGCGAAGAAACAAGAACATGCAACGACACAGATAGTGAAGGAGAAACAGTCTAAGATGCAGTAACAGAAACTTGTGGAGAGATATGAAATAGACTCAAAGTACATGACATCGGAGACACCAAATATTTCTTAGTGGAGGGATTATAACACTGATGTCCTCCAACAAAGATACATTTTATAGATATAAGAGATAATTTTTCTAACTCAGCAGGCAAGTCCTGAACAAAATAAGTATATCCAAAAACACGGGGAGTTATGGAGAAGAACATTTTGTTAGGATAGAGACAAGGGAATGAAATTTTCCCATCAAAAACAGAGGAGGTGACCCTGTTAATCAGATGACAAACACTTATTACAGCATCAGATCACAAATATTTAGGAACATGCGTGTGTGTCATCATATTCATGGTCCTAGCAACATTCATAATATGTCTATGTTTGCGTTTAACAACTCCATTTTGTTGGGATGTATGAGAGCAAGAGGTTTGATGAATAATCTTATTGTTTGAACAAAAGCAGACTCCTCTTTTTAACATACTCCAAGGCATTGTCAGTACGAAGCACATGAATTAAAGTAGAAAACTGATTTTTTTATTTCATTAAAAAAGTTCAACAACACTAGAAACTTCTGATCGCTTTTTTAGCAGAAACAATCAAGTCATGCCGAGAAGTCATCAATAAAAAGTAGAAAATATCTGAAACTTTTAATAGAGGGCACACTACTGGGGCCCCGGATATTGGAGTGGACTAACTCAAACGCAGAGCTACTGTGATTCTTGACTCGATTCTGAATGGTAACACGATGATGCTTACCTAACTTATAAGACTCACAACTTAAAGAAGAAACAAACGACTCAATAGGAATAACAGACCAAATTTTTACACTGAATGATGACCCAAGCGCCAATGCCAAAGAAAATGAGATCAGACTGATTGCAACCAAGCCAGTAGGGGTCACTCGGTCATCCAAATTGTACATGCCTCCTCGCTCATGCCCCCAGCCAATTCTCTTCCTAGTCGGCAGGTCCTGAAACACATAATGAGAAAGAAAAAAGTTATTTTGCAGTTATTATATGTAGTAAATTGACTGATAGATAAGAGACAACAGGAAATCTTAGAACATACAAGGCATCAGTGAGAGTTAAGGACGGAGTAGTCTAAACTACCCCATTGTCTAATATAGGTGACTGGGTATCATCAACAATTTTAAACAGAAGGGTTGACATTTGACAAATTTAATGAAACACATTTATTTAATACATGTCATATGTGATGAGGCTCCTGAGTTTAAAATACATGACTTTTGAGGGGAGGCAGTATAGGCATCAATACCTGAAGAGGATGTAAGAGTTGCTGATTGACTGTTCTGAGAGAACTCCAGTTGGCACAATCTATCATACTCCTCCTGGGTCAGTATAATAGTGGAAGGACTAGAAGAACTAGGATGAGTAGATTAAGTGACATGAGGAGTATCACGGGGGTAGGAGGATCGGAATTAGCTAGCTGTACCCACTCAAGTTGACCAAATTTCTCCTAGCACTTCTCAGAGATGTGGTTACTCCGTCCATAGTGCTTACCTAGGCCCATTGTCAATGTCTGTCACTTGTAGCACTACGCCTAGCTCTGAATGAACCACGTCCTCCAAAATCACGGCCGCGATCAGGACCACAATCACGACCTCTGCCACGTCCAGAGTAGATACTACTCAATAGGTGATGCATTACCTCAAGTAGAAACGCGATCACGATCAACCGTAGTAGAAACCCACATGGCTCTGGAAAAATGGTAGTTAACGTGGGAATACTCTCTCCTCCCAGTATCTGACCTCGCACTTGGGATCGTAGTGTAGGACTCAAGTCAAACATGAATTTTGACACTACGAGATCCTGACAATACCCTCTCAGTGTCGCTACATCAGTAACATCATGCTGATGCATCTCCAACTCATCAATCAAGCTCTTGAGTTCTCCATAGAACTCGGGCACCAACTTATCTCCTTGTTTGAGCTCAAACATGGGCTCATATATCTCAAATACCTTAAAAGGAATTTTCTCATTTTCATACATCACCTTCAGGGTATCCCACATCTTCTTAGCAGTGATCAAAAATATGACACTGTCACTGATCTTCTCCTTCAGACTGTTGAGGAGCCAAGTTATCACCTAATAATCTCCTGTAAGCCATGTCACATATAATGAATCTGTAGCAGTAGGTGAAAGCTGAAGAAGATGTGCCAATTTGTTCTGAATACCAATAAATATGCGAAACGTTTGTGCCCACAACAAGTAGTTAGAGCCAGACAACTTTGCTGTAGTTCCCAAAACTGTCTTGGGTGTAGAAGTTTTAACTATCGACGAGGAGATCAAAGTGGAGGAACTTGAAGTATCAGACATCGTAGACAGTTAGATAAATCACCAGAAAACAAGGCCAGTAGTAAGCTGAAAGCCTTAATAAATCAGATGAGCAGCCAGTTTAGATCAGATCAGATGTAGAAGAGATCTGATTTCAGCATACGAAATAGCCAAAACAGTAGAATAGGTTTTTGATTAGGCCATATATTATCCGATCTAGCAATAGAACGACAACCCAAGGCTCTGTGGGGAGTCAACAGCCTTTGACAGGACTCAGGAGAGATCTGCAGGGATTCGGCGGCTCCTGTAGAGTCCGCTAAAAGCACCTACAGGTGTCGGTGGTTCCTGTAGAGGTGCTGGAAGCACCTGCAGATGCTGTTGGAGGCGCTGGAAGCACCTGCAGGTGCTTTGGGAGGCGCTGGATGCCTAGGTTGAAGGCTGTTGTGCCTTCGGGAGTTGCTGGAGGTGCCGAATGTCTAGGTTTAAAGGCCGATCGTGAGGAGGGAAGAGATCGGAAGAAGAAGAATAAGAAGAGGAGGATGATGACTAGAGTTAGGGTTAGGAACTTAGGATTTATAGCTTTGATATCATGTAAAGAAATAAACCCAGAAAGTATGATATTTTCATAAAGGAGGAGAGGTATAAATAGAATACAAGGAATTAGAAGGTTATATGGGTAAAAACCCAATTACCCAATAACCCAATAACCCAATCCTAATAACCCAACTTAACATGAGTGATGCTTCTTTTGTTAGCTAACCTAGACATTTTGATGCAATGCTGTATTCTTGTATGCATGGTTCAAAGACTCGGCCGAGTCGGAGACGAGTCGCCCGAGTCGTATCCGTCTCGGCCCGCTCCGAGACGAGTCCGAGTCACGAGTCGGTCGACTCAACTCAGAGGAGACAGACTAGGCCGGGAATCGGAGTTGACTCGGTCGACTCGGCATTATGGTAATAATTTTGTGCCTTATCGCAATTCAATGTGAAAATAACTACATTAGCATGTATTTATGCTATATTGTGCATGTATTTTGATATGCTTCTACCGACGACGCGTGTATTTATACTTTCGCTTTATATTTAGTGTGCTAGGTGATATATTTTGAACATGTGATACATGAATGTGGATGTCTACATTTTTTTAAGATTTGTCGTGATTTTTTCAGAATTTTTTTAGCTTTCTATGTAGCGTTTTGCGCGTATCGCCCGATACCGATCCGAGTCGCCGAGACCGATCCGTCTCAGTGCCCGCCGAGTCGGTGGCCGAGACCGCGACTGTGAACCATGCTTGTATGTGACTCTCTCTTGATTATGCTTCTTATGAAGCAAATCGACAATTCACTCTGCGTGCGCGCGCACATGTGCGTACGCGTGTGCTGATGTTGGGATCTTAAACAATCATATAATCACTTTATTGAGTGTGCGTGTGTGTACAACATGTGCCACAAAAGGTTTCTGTGGAATGTACCTCCCACATATGGATCTCTTAATTCATTTTGTTCTGGGAAATTCAGATGTTAGCTTTTGAAGATTGGACTTACATTTTCCTGAAGTCAAAGAAGGATGGGAAGAAAGCAGGCAATTTGAACTTAGGAACCTGGGTGTATTTGTTTGTAAATGTAGTTTGTAAAAGATTGTATGATGCACAAACATGCATTTTTATTCCCTTTGAATTTTACATATAAGTGTTTGCTTATATCATATATGCATGGATGCATTGGTATTATTAGTCAGTTGCCTAATGGTTTTCTTTCTGGAGCTTCAAAATATGATGCCTTGTGCTGGTGTACAACAATGCCTCTAAACCATTTCTTTAAGAAATGCAGATTGTAGAGTTGTGGAAATTGATAGCAGTCCTCTTTTGAGTGCATGTGTTTACATATTCATGGCTGGAACTTCCTCGCGATTGTAACCCACCTCCTTTTGGATTCTCTGGGTCAGTGTTGTGGAAGGAACTTCTAGATTTATTTCTGAGAGTGATGGCAGAAGTTGGATTTCACTTTTTTTTTTTTTTTGGAATTCAACAAAGTCTGGAAAGAAGAGTTAGTTTCCAACTCCCGTGAGGTCATAATGAAAGAGTGGAATTTTCTGTTCTTTTATTTATTTATTTATTTATTTTGTTTTTCTTTTAGAAATATGATGAGATTGATGTAAAGTCATCCATAATTTCACTTCATCCTGGTTTGTTTAAGTCGATCCCCAGCAACCCTATTGCACCAGTGAGGAAAAGTATTAGGAATAGAATTGTAGTTAATGGAGCAACAAGGACTTGGGGTATATCCGTATGAATTTGGATTGGCGGCAGTAAAACAACGATATGACAACTGTTAATTTAACAGGCAAGACCCTTTAACAAAGCTGAATGGTGACAAAAGGAGTCATGTAGTTTGCTTCTCAATTCCCCCGAAGCACTTTCTTATTTTAGCCAGAAACCCCCGGCAAACAACACCTTAATAACAAGTGAACTAGTCTCATCTATTCCTTGACATCACTTCTTCTGCCTTTTGTCAATGTCTTATTTCTCAAAATATTCTTTGTTGGAATTATTTCATAGCAAACTAACACACATGAAAATTTCAGCTTAGGGGATACCTTACATAACCTAAATAACCTTACCAAATTGGCATTTATATCCCCAACCAAACACCAAGTTTGTTTAATAAGATTGCAATGAAAAAGTTCATGTCCTAGGTTTAGGGCCCATAATCACTTGTCACTACTATGATTTGCAAACTAGAAATAATGCCCCAATTCTTCTTGATGATCTTCAGTGACTAGTTTTAAATTTAGTCCCCCATACCCATCTCCCACCCTTTCACCGAGTGATTTAAAAGCCAAGAAAATAGTAGGAGTGCCAATTGAGCTGGATGCCCAGGTGGGTGCCTCACCATCTAGGTGTCCGTTTAGGGACGCACACTGGTCATTCTTCCAATCCATTTCTTCCCCCCTTATAAATAACATGAACTCAATATCTTTAAATACAATATGGATAGTAGCACAACATTAGTCCAAAAGGACTTTAGTGACAAGATGCACACAATAAAGCATGAACAACCAATTAATAGTAAAGAAGCAAGTTATGCACAATTTGAGAAAAAAGAAAAGACAATAAATAAGATCATAACTTACTCACTATCAATCGGTAATTTAAAAAAAAAGTACGTAAAAGGAAATCTGAAAGATGAAAGCTATGAAAGAAAATTGAATAAAAGATATAAAGCAATATACAAGGAAAAAATTGTCATGAAAGGATGAAAGCAAAAAACTTGAAAGGAAAAATAAGGAACAAAAAGAAAAAGAAAGGAACAAGGAATAAAGGAGAAAACACCATTATATAATCCACTGATTTAGGACATTAAAGAAAATGATAAAAGAAGACAGGAAAAAGAGATAAAGGAAAAAAGAAAAAGAAAAAAAGAAAAGAAAAGGAAAAATTAGTATTGAATCTGTAGGAGAGGTGGTTCGGTGGAGGTGGCTTGCTGGTGGTTAATGTGGTTCTGGATCATGGAAGGTGGCAGATCAATGTTGCTGGAAGTTTGCTACTTGTCACTTGTTAGTGCAAAATATGAATGGGATACATTACGTTAGAGTCGGGAAGGAGGTATGATCATTTAACCTATTTTATGCTACAAAGTTACTCTATATAAGGCTATTGTTGGTGGACAATTAAGATTGTAATAAGGTTATAACACTATACTTAAACATGCACTCCATATAATACTATATGGTGTACAATAAATAAAATAATAGGTGGAGTGTTGGCTGCTTAAGTAGAACAAAGAGGAGCAATTAACTCTCTGCTCTGCTTAAGCAACTGCGTTTTAACACACTAGTAGCATGGGGCATTCTCATTACAAGTCAGTTGAAACAAAGATGGGCTCATAGTACTCAATCTAGTTAGGGTAGCCTAATGCACAAGGAACTCACCATCGGAGCCTCGCAGGGTTTAAGGAGGGTCAGATGCATGCAAACTTATCCTAAATTATGGAGAGGCTGTTCCTAATATCCAAAGCCGAGCTCTAGGTGAAAATGAAGCAACCTAATTATTGCACCAAAGTTCACGATTTAGCAATTGGACTATCCTAATTAAATTATATTTCCAAAATCTAACAGGGCTAGAAGATGTCACAAATAATATAGCAAGAAAGGAAAAGAAGGCAATGCGTAATCAGTGTTCTAAAAATCGGTCTCATTATTCGTGCGGTCCAACACTGAATAATGATTAATCGAATTAATTGGAGATTAATCAGGGATTAATCGTTTTTGAAAATTTTAATATATTTAATTATATTTATACACAACTACATATGAATATATACAGTTAATTTTTGAAAATACCTAAATATTATACAGGAAAATATCTAAATGTGAAGTTATAAACATATGATGAACAAGACAATATGAATAAATAGTAAAAAAAGAAGTAAAAGAATTTATCTCTTCACATTAGTAATCTAAGATTTCAAATTTTGCAATATAAATATAAATCAAAGAACTTACTTGCAAAATAAGATAAATAAAAAAATTAGTCAATTATCAATCAAAATAAAGAACTTTAAAGAATGATGGGGAAAGATTGCTAAATAAGTTAATTTGAAAAGTAATCAAAAATAATAAAACATAAGTATCACTTTATGTAAAATATACAATAATAAAATATTATAATTCATTTACTATTTAACAAATAATAATTCATCTACTATTTAATAAAAGAACATTATTAAATCAACATTACAACATAAACTACTTAGCGATCCAACGCACACAAAGTGAAGTTTTTTAAATAAAAACATATGAGATACCTAAATGATTAATTGGGGATTAATCGGATTAATCAGGGATTAATCGGGGATTAATTGTTTTGGACCCGATTAATCGCCCGAGCGCATGATCAGAGCGATTAATATAATATTAAGCGGGCTGTCACCGAATAGGATTAATCGGCCGATTAATCAGATTTTTAGAACAGTGTGCGTAATGACAGTACATATGATAGGGTTCTATGGTGTAGTAAATGACATTGTAGCTTGAGTTACCATGAGAATTTAGCGAGAGTGATAAACCGATACACTGTTAGTTATATCTTGCAATATATAGTTATTTTCTACTCCAAAAAGAAGGAACAACATATATATATATATATATTATATATATATATATATATATATATATATATATATAATATATATATAGACACTGCACACATAAATACATTCTGCTGATTGCTTTGAGGATTCCCCGAAATAGGCAACATGGTCACATGTCTCTATATGTTAGCATACTATGTGCATGTACGGACTGACATATCTTTGAGCCTAACTGGGACAAGTACTACTTGGCAACCTTAGAGTTCACAATCTTAGACTTTGCTGTTTTACAAGTGTTCATTATACAGGATGTTTGTGCTGTTTATGGAACATGTTCTCTTCAACTCTTTGTCTATCTTATGCCTCAGAATTGAATGCCATTTCCTACAGAAAATATATCATCTTTTCTCTTCTTATCTCTATATTTTGATCTAGAACTATTTTGTTGCTCCTCTATTGCATGAGCTTAAATTGCGTGTCTGCCCTATTCGTAGACTGGCTTTTATGATTTATCCCGAAACCCTCTTTTGCCCTTTTCTTGTTTGGAAATTTGGTACCAATTCAGAAAGATCGATGCCAGGTTGATAGGCGGCCATAAAGTTTACTCACTCTTTTATGGAGCCTTGTGCTCCATTTTAAATCCCATTTTGATAGGAAAAGTCTTGGATGATGATGAAGATGACGTAAATGATGATGAGGTGGTTGTGTGCTTTTGGTTATTTTCTACTCATATACGTTTTAGCAAACATTCATACATGTTCTAAATATTTTCTTTTATGTTCCTACACAGAAATCAAATTGTCAAGAGGCTTTGGAACTGCTGAGAATGTCCTTAGACTCATGCAAAACAGTGACATTGCCTTTGATACTACTATATGATGAACTGATTGTTTTACTGGACTGCAAGACTCTTCACCCAGCAATTATTGAATGGTGGGTGGCTTTTACATCCAAGTAATAAAATAATAATGGTTGGCTATTATTCAGGTTCACCACTAGGGAGTTAACTTTCCTGCAATTTTTTGTCCATGATATATTTCTAAGTTGGTTATAGCTTCAAGAAGGTTGATCCATTTTACTGGAAAATTATGCTTATAGGATAGGCAAGCATGTTGGTCAATTTGAGTCAATGTTTCTATGTGATCTTGAGGAAGGCAGGTTGCCGTTGAAGAACTCATCTAACGGTATAGAAGGTTGGTCAGTAGAACTTCTTAGGTTTTATTTTCTTATTTTATTTTTTCTTTGGGAAAGCTGTATAACTAATTACGTTGCCTTCCAGGGGACCTATGGATGAACTTGGATGGTGATCTTTCTCCTATATGCTTGAATATCCTGCCTCTTCTTTCCTCTTCACAGCAGTAATTTTTCTATTTGTTATAATGTCTTTCAAATTAAGCTTGATCAAAGCTTATCCTATAGTCCATAGCACGCTCTCCTGAAATGTTGATTGTTGTTGCTTGCAGGCATTTGTCCTTATTACACATACTTCCTTGTGAATTCTTATTATTATCTGCTGTGAGTATATTGTATTGGATTTTGGTCTTCACAGCACCAAAATTGAAAGAATGATAACTAACTTTCCTTTCTTCTAAAAGATTGAAAGGTTAACAAATCAAGGTTCTCTTGGTGGAATTGATGCACTTCTTGGTTGTCCTTTGCATCTTCCATCTCCTAAGGTATGATGCGGGGCTATATGTGTTGAATAATAAATATAAAATATTTTTCCTAGTGTTGGTATAAGTTTCTAAAATAATAACAGTTCTGTGAGAAGTGTAATTTATTCACACCTATCAGGTTGTGGATTGTAAGGTTATACAGTTTGAATCTTCATTACATAAATATGATGAATAGGCTTCCTGTCATCCTCTTTCTTTTTTGCTTCCAAATGCTGCTTCTCAAATCTATGCATTGCCTGTAACTATGTTGCGTGGACAAGCCAACATTGAAATGGACACGACATGAGGACACGCGACGGATTCTTAAAAATACACATGACACGTATGTCCGACACGTGTGTCGAACACGACAGGGCTCCATGATAGGAGTGTTCGTGCTGCATAGGCTTGTAATGCGGAGATTGTCTTTATTCTCTTTTCTAATGGCTACATTATGATTTGTCCATTTTTAGTAAATAAGCTTAAACCCCAGTGCTTTTAAACCAAGTGAAGTTTATAAACATAATACATCAATGGACTGTAATATAAGATCTAATAGAAGATGTGATATTTTGATATTTTTATATGTATGAGCACTAAAATCTGTAATAGATACAGACCCAAAAGGAGAAGAAATACATCCAGAGGATATTTTATGTGCCACATAACACTCATTTCAAGCTATTGGAAATGGTGCAGTTAACAATAATGATATGGTTTTCATCCCAATTTTTTAAGTTTCGTATATCGAACACTTAATGGTCCTAGTAATTTCTTCCTAATATTCACACCATAATCAGGCCTCTTGATTTTGAGACTGCACATTTTGTGCATATATGACCATGCAGTATCCTGTTCGTTATAAAACCTCTTTTTGTGGATATCTAATGGTATGCTCCCACTCAGAAGATAACAATGGGTCCACTGATATCTTTCACTTAGATTTTCAATTTTTGTTAGCATAATCCTAGCAGATTGCACTTAACATGTTCTATAACAGTGTCTTTTAATATAACATTCTTAACACTTCTGAAAGTAGCCTAGCTCACCTCTCCCCCCCTCTCTCTCACACACCCAAACAAAAATGGTAACCAAACTACTTGTTTTTCATCCTTGCACTAATTAACTTCTGTAGCTCAAGATGTGTGGGACGGATGATTTATAGGATGACCCTTGGTGCTCCACACGACATCCATTGTAGATAGCAATCTACAATCCCATTGTCGACCTTGTTTTCTCATTACACACGCACATAAAGTTTTCCTAATATGTCTCTTTAGATAACTACCTAGGGAGTCAGCTCAAAATCTCACTATGGATCATTTTTAGGGATGATGAAACTATGTTCATTTTGATCTACATGTCTTAAAACGATTGTGCATAAGAATTCATTCACTTTTAACACTTTATTTTTATCATGCATTAAATGGTTACAAAATAAATGATCTTTCAACAATAGAACAAATAACACTCTTTGGTCGATGGTTAAAAAAATGTCCAAATTACATGATTTTTTTTTCTCATATATAAGCATTTTAAGGCATGAAAATTATGATGAATGGTGTGAATCATTCATAGAGATGATCCGTATTGCGATTTTAGACCGCCTCCCTAATTAGTTATCTAAGGAGACAAACTGAGAACACTTTACCCATAAATGTATAAATTGTATAAGACATTTCTACAGAAACAAATGATAATATTCATTTACATATGCACAAATAAATGCACAAATATATATATGTATACACATGCATGCACATGTATTTATGCACATGGTTCAAAGTCTCGGTCTCGGCCGCCGACTCGGCCGGCACCTAGACGGATCGGTCTCGGCGACTCGGATCAAACTCGGGCGATACGCAAAAAACGCTACATAGAGCGCCAAAAAAATTATGAAAAAATCATGACAAATCATAAAAAATGTAAACATCCAAATTCATGCATCACATATTCAAACATATCACCTAACACTCAAAACATAACGTGAAAGCATAAATACAAGCGTCGTCGGTAGAAAAATTACAAAACTTTATTAGATTAATTAACCTAATTAAGTTAAATTAACTTTACCTAAACTAACCTAAATTAAATGACATTAAATGCAAATTAATTAGAGAGAGAGAGGAACAGAGAGAGGGAGAGACGGAGACAGAGGAGAGAGGGGAACACAGTGGAGGAGAGAGAGGGACAGAGAGAGACAGAGAGAGACTGACAGGGAGAGGGAGAGAGAGAGACAGAGGGGGAGAGAGAGACTGAGAGGGAGAGGGAGAGAGAGATAGACAGAGAGAGAGAGTGAGAGAGAGAGAGATACAGAGAGAGAGAGAGTGCGACACAGAGAGAAAGAGATACAGAGTGAGAGAGAGAGTGCGACAGAGAGAGAGATACAGAGTGAGAGAGAGTGCGACAGAGAGAGAGAGATACAGAGTGAGAGAGAGAGAGAGTGCGACAGAGAGAGAGAGTCCGACAGAGAGAGAGAGATACAGAGGGAGAGAGAGAGTCCGACAGAGAGAGAGAGATACAGAGGGAGAGAGAGAGTCCGACAGAGAGCGAGAGAGAGAGAGACAGAGAGAGAGCGAGAGAGAGAGAGAGAGCGCGCCGCTGCGGAGAGAGAGCCGGGAGAGAGAGTAGCTGCGGGGAGAGAGAGAGAGAGAGAGCGCCGCTGCAGGCCAGAGAGAGAGAGCGCGCGCCGCTGCGGCCTGCGGGGGAGAGAGACAGAGAAAGAGAGGGAGAGAGAGGCACAGAGGGAGGGAGAGAGAGAGACTGAGAGGGAGAGAGGGGAGGAGTTACCTGCGACGGCGACGGCGACGGCTACGGCGACGAGGTGGGACGGGGAGGGCCGGAGGGCGTCGCGGGGGAGACGGCGAGAGAGAGAGAGAGAGATTAGATCTGATCTCTCTCTCTCTCTCTCTCCCCGAGCGAGATTTTTAAGGAGAAAGTCACGGGCGCCGAGTCGCCCGAGTCGGGTCCGAGTCGGACCCGATCCGGGTCGGCTCGGCGATCCAAGACTGACTCGGGCCTCCGAGTCAAACCGGAGGTTGCCGAGTCGGATACGACTCGGCCGAGTCGTATCCGACTCGGCCGATTCTTTGATCAGTGTTTATGCATGCATGCACATATGCATGCATGTTGGAAACCTGTTTAAATTGCAGGATTTTGTTTCCCTCTCCAGCCTTCCATCATCTACCATTTATTTGCTTCTAAAAAATAACAACTTTTTTCATTCTAGGTCCTCTCTAGGCACAGATGTAAGATGATCTGACAGTACAGTACCTAGCCTTCTAGATTACCTGCCGTACTAGGTATTTAGTATCTTTAAAATTATTGCCTATTGGTTTGTGTTAACATGTCTATATGTTGGAGCAGTGCTTTCTTGGAGGCCATTGGAAGAATCTGACAGGACACCAGAAACAGATAGTTTGTCTCTCACTCTATTATGCAATCAACTGGATACGGGAATTGGTACATGTAACTTTAATATCATTTCTGTTGGAAATGTACTGGTGCCCTATTATTTTCTTTTCTTCACCCAGGACTTCTGATGCTTTTCAGCTTAATGCATTTGTCACACAAGTCCTTGGTAGAGTTGATTGCATAACTCAAGATACAAGGAATGAGACAATGACAAAACTTTTGAAGCGTCTGAGAAATCTAGTGTGAGTATTTTATTTATTTATTCACGTATTTATTTATTTTGTAGTAACCATTATCAGAGATTCAATAGCAAATATCATAAAAATATATATTAGATGGAAGCATCATTAGTTGTTTCCTGTTTTGTAGTCATCAAATTTTTATTATAATATCTACTACGCCACTTCTTATTTGCATTATATAACTTTTCAGTTATCATGTCATATTTGCTTGGAAAGTTCAAAGTCAGAAAACAGCTTTTATTTTTAATCAGTTATACTTATAGTTTCTAAAATCATTTTCATGAAACCTGAGTTCTAAAGTTTTAGTTTATTTGTTCAACTAAAATTTTATAGTTTGGGTTTGAATTCTGGAATATATGATAATGTGATCTCATTCCACCTTTTGTCATATGTTCTGAGCTCTGTACTGATTGTAAGTATCATAATCATTTGGTTTCGATGTTTCTTAGGTATACTGGAAATTGTCGCCTCATTGTTGTAAGTGTATTTATTAGGGTATCACTACCTGGCAAAAGAAAATGTACTTCTTTTCTCCATTATATCTATGTTAATGAAAAATGTTTGTTATTATGTTACTAACTTTAACAAAGACTTGACTCTAGGCTGCTTAAATGTGAACTTCATGTTCAGCTAACATGCCTTCTTTTTTTTTATATCTTCATTATGTAGGTTTACATATTATTCTGAATTTGTCCAGGTAACCATTTACTAGAATCTACTGAGTAAATTGTGGGTCTTGCAGTTTATTGGAGTGCTTGCTCATGCATCCCTCCAGTTTTACTCTCTGTCTCTTCCTGTGCTTCACAATTTTGCGGAACATCCTGGATCCTCCTCTTGCGAAACAGTGAGGTAATCATTCAATGCAGGAAAGAGAGAAGTGACAGTGATGTAACAGTGACTGAATATAATCACCTTCGAAAAACAAGAAGATGCCAGTAAACATCACACGAAAGACACACAACCGCTCACATAGAGAAAGCTGCGAACAGTCACGAGCAGGATATTGTAAGCCAGAACAATCACTCTGAATCATCAAGGACGATCACAGACAGGACAGCGACGACACAAACGAGGCTGGGCCTATAGATATATCAGCAGAATTTAGAGTTCTCGATGCACAGAGATTTAAGTTTAGACCTCTACATGTTGATTGCCTCTCAATATTGTCCTTCTCTGAGGTAAGGATCTACATTGATTTCATGGAAACCGTGCCATACTTTGTTATGTTAGCTTCTATCTTTTTGAATTCATTTGCGAACCGGACTGAATGAATAAACCCCCGAAGAACTACCACACTTGAGTCTTGATCGAAGAGGAACAATCTATTCAAATATTGATGTTAGAATATAAAAATATTGTTCTCAACTCTCACTACGAAGTCAGAGTGTTGGTGCAATGGGAGGGATTTTAATATGAATTTAGAGCAACCCGAATCAATTCTCACTGGGCGCACATTTAAAAACCGGATTAAGAAAAATATTACCGCTGCGCAAAAGCCCAGGTTTCGGCCCATGTAAATAGTGTTCGACCTGTGGGGGCGTGCTAGAATATAAAAGTATTACCTTTAACCCTCACACAACTTCGGCGTCCCTGGTGGAGTGGCAAAGACTTTAATAATTGGAAACAATCCCTTAAATTCAGAATCAGGCTCAGAAATAATAACAAGCTTGATGAACTATCACGCTAGATTCTTTTTTTTTTTTTTTCCAGATCTCGCGACCGTCAAAGTCATGACGTGATGCAAGTGAATCAAATCGAGTTTTCCAGCAAGTTGCCACAAAACAGATCTTAACGAAAAGAAACGGAACAAATCTAAACATGAAGAGGAACTAATCAAATAGGGAAAAAATGAAACCAGAGTTGTAAAACCTGGAAATTTGAAGAAGTGCCCAAGAATAAATTTTGCTAAAGAACAAAAGTCTTGAAAGAAGGGAAAGAGACTAGGGATACCGAGACAGACAAAACAAATATCGAATGAAGCAAACAAAAGAACCAAAGTGAAACTAACAATCCAGACGGGAAGAAAAGAAGTTTGCATATGCAAAGAATGAAATTTCAAATAAACATTCAAAGTACAAATGAAATTGTGAAACCAGACAAAGAAAAACTTAAAGATGATGTTTTGGACCATGTTAGATTAACAAAAGTAAATCTTCATTGCCTCTAAAGATCTACATCTTTATTAATGATAAAGAGAACTACAAAATACAATTACATAAATCCATTTGAATGCATCTCCTTACATAGACTATACAAGACCAAATCCTATTCTAACTATGACTCTAAATGCCTACTAGAACGCTAAATACTCTAAATAGTATTTCTATAATAAAATATACCTATTATATCTAGAAAAATCCATGGAAAATAAATAATTGATACAGGACATGTGGAAAGTTTTATATGTGCCAGAAACTGTACCAACGAAAAAAATGGAGCTAATGTTCAAATACGAGAGGCAGACTGGTGGAATATGGTGGGAAGCTACCATTTTTTTTTAATCTCATTGTTATCTTGCTACTGTATTTAGTTGTTTAGGTGCCTTAGCATTTGGGTGGGGTTTGGCTACATTAGGTATGTAAGGCAAGGGAGCCTTTATTCATCTCGGAATTACTAATCTTAGTTGGGGATCTTCATAGGGCTAGTTGTTGTGCTCTCTATTGTGATTGCTGAAAAGGATGTCTAGGTGTCTCCTGTACCTCCATTAGTGGCAAGGTCCGCGTAAATAACATAACCTATGCAACATACAAGCAATATATTTAATTTGTTCAAAAATATAATTTACCATTAATTATCTGCATATTCTGGAGATCTACCATGGATCACATTTGAAACATGCGTTTGGATGCTTATGCTGGTATGCATCTATAACCTGTCAAAAAGGAAGGGACATGATCGAACCATTATGCAATCTATTGCCTTTGGGCATGCTAAATTTCCAAATAAGTTCAGAATTCAGATTCTTGTCATTGTGCTTATGTTTTTGCTCATTATTGTCAATATCTAAATGCCTACTCATTCAGCACCAGCCAATCTCTTCTTGTGTTTCATCACATGCTTTTTCTACTGTAACACATTGATCCCTAATATTTACCATTGGTTATGTATCAGCATATGTAACCCTTTTTCTGACATGATTATGTTATCCAAAGTCCTTTTTTCTGGGTTTTGTTCGAGCACCCTCTTCCATAAATTTGACGACTTTATCTTCTGCTAATCAAATCTTTTGCTGAATGTTTTGGAGAGCAGCATCTCAGCTGTAGTTAAACGGTTTCAAAATCATTGCCATTTTGTTGCCAAAAGTTGTAGTTTCTATTAACATGCTTCCCAAGCATTTCACTAATTTGTGGTTCAAGTAACATGAGAACACAACTCGTAGTTGACACCTTCCAATCATTACCTTTTTCATGTTACTTTTCTGTCTATGAACAAAATTGGTTGCTTCATATGGAACCTTTGGATTCTATCAACAAATGTAATTTGTTACTTTATTGGATGGAATTTCTATGTTATCAGCAATGTCCATTTTCCCATAGTGAGTTTTGTGAGTCTGATTTCACTATGATTTCATGGCAGGGTCGTGATTCCTGTTGTGCAGATCCGGCAGCAGAGGTATTCTCTGCAACCTTTGGATATTGTAGTTTCCATCTCCGTCACTCTGTGAATGCTCAAACTGAATTCAGTTTGATTAATGCTTAGATTTTGTTCTAGATGCCATTGCATCTGTATCTTCTCCGTGATTTCCACAACAAGCTGGATTATTTGAGTCCTCCAAGCAAACAGTTTCAAGCCCCTTTTCCAGTGAAGGCTCCACTTGGGTACTGTAGGGTTACACCCTGTGAGTTTCTGACCAAGATTACACCATTGTTTCCAAGCTTAAAGAAACATCTAGATGGTGCACTTTCTATTCTTAGGGATGGTAAGATGCTAGAATCTTTCCTCGTCCACCTCTCTCAATTTATTTGTAACATGGTTTCAAATATCAGCCGCTTATATCGGCAATATTGTATCTGGTTTTGAGGTACCCAATAAGATATTAACCCAATAAGATATCCACGGATATCAGGGCCGATAAGGCCGATATTGACAACATGATACTAAAAAATTGATACTGAGATTTTAAAACATGGTTTGTAACATGGAATACTATCACTTTACCGTTTTTAGGATCTGAAAACTGCGAAGGACATTGGAAGGCTTACTCATTTTCTGCTGGAAACCCAGATATTCCCTATCTGGTTGTTTCAAAAGCATCAGCTGCCACTTCCATATTCAGAGAAGTTCTTTGCTGCTATAGTAAGGTATCTTTATAACTATTTCCCGTTGGAGACGCTCATGACACACACACGCGCGTGTGTATGTGCATGTGTACACAAACACACACATATACGTATAGATATATACACCTCTCTCTCTGTGTGTGTGTGTGTGTGTGTGTGTGTGTGTGTGTTTGTTATATATTCAATTTTTTCTTTTTGAATCTTGAGTGCAGGTGCTAAGCCTTCCAGACCTACTTCTTCAGACAAACTTACCAATTCTCAGGGACATGCTGGAAGCTTTCCAGCCAATTGAGAAGCCAGACAGTTTTATTTCAGCGCTCAACCCAGTCCCAACAGTTGGGAGCATAGATTACTTGTACTGTGGTGTACATTCATTTCTTGAAGGGATCTTAGAAACAGGTAATGATGGTTAAATCTTAAGCCAAGATGACTAGCACGCTCCAGTTATTCATTATGTGTTACACAGCTTATGTGTTATTACTGTAGCATTTCTGAATGATATATTTTTATGCAGCATACTCATTCTCATTTTTGCTAGCATCAGAAGTACTGTTTACTCTACAGTCACTTGTCAACTCCATTGCATTGTTGATTGAAAAATCTTTGGAGGCAAATGGTAAGAACATGCATGTGGGGTGCTTCAAGAGAGTCTTACCTTTCCTGAGAAGTAGGCTTGGCTTGTCTGCCCACAAGTTGCTGGTGCATAATTGGGTTGGTGAGGATAATGAAATCGGAGGAAAGAATAAAGTAAATCACTAATCAGATTGTTCTGTTATTAACAAAAATTAAATACATGCATGATCTGTTTACCATATTTGCACCATATCTGTACATTTTTCTATTCGTTTTCAGGGTGACATAATACAGAAGATACTGCAGCTATACCTGAAAAATAGTGAATCTACTTCTGACCTACTTGATGAGCTTGCATGCTCAGTGCTGCCTCAGGTATTAGCTAGGTTCCTTGTCTTTTGTTTCTAAATGATATTTTCTTCTCTGTAACAAGAATTTGGTCAGTATTTGGAGACTCGGAGTGCATATGTATAATGCATCTTACTTGTTGATGCTTGTATAGAACCTGAGTGCAAGACATGCTATCTTTTACCTTGTTAAACCACATGCTTAGCCCAGAGGAAATCTAGGTTAAGATCAAATTCTAATATTTTCTTTCTAATTTCAGATGCCTTCATGCAAAACTAAGAACACCCAAGAAGCTGCCCATGGCTTTCCAACACTATGCCCTACAATGTTTCTTACATGGTGTCGAGTATTGGTAAGAACTCTCAATCTTGTCATTTGTCAATCTACAATTCAGTATATTCTCTTGCTTATTTGACACTAATGAAGATTTCATTTGCACCGCAGCATGAAGAAAACCTAGAAAATCTCAACAAATTGGTGAGTAGTGTACTTATTATTGGCATGTCTCTGCATGAATCTGCAGATGTGCGTTCCTTCATGTTATCTGCTTTGTGCATATACATGTGTGCATGAATAGTTTTTGCGTGTGCGCATGCACGCACACATGAGGGTGTTCTTCTCTGTGAGCTATTGGTTTCTATAAGTTTTGTAGACAAAGCTCTTCTATCATTTTGTTTCTCCTTTTCCTACTCAGGTCAAAGGAGTTATTTTGAAGTCTAGAGGAAACGTTCAAAAGGAAGCTGTAAAAGATGTATTGGAAAAACTCCGCCAGTCAGTGAATATACTTGTGTCTTTAGTTAATATGTGCAAGGTCATGACAAGGTAATACTTAGCCCCAGTAGTACACATGTAATTTGTCTTGCATTTGACCTGGCTACCAGAGTCTAGATCCTTTCTTTAGTTTTGCAGTTAGTATTTTGTATAATGCTCCACAAGTTCATGGCTCAATAAGTAGATGATGCATTTTTTTTTAAATTTGTGTCCAATTCTTGGACTGGGTAACCTACAAGGAACTGGGAGATGAGTGGTTCTTCATTATACTACAGGATATATGCATAACAGGAGATTGTATTACTTTCTATGTGAAGTGAAGAAGAAAACAATACTCCTATTAGCATGCTAATGGGAATTCTTTGCTATTTTGTTGTATAATGCCGCAACTGATACATGATAAATCTCTACTGCTTAGAGCATCTTTTTCTCAAATAACTGACTCATCAATAGAACAAATGACCCCATTTCTCTGGTATGTACTTGGTGATTACACTGTAGAATATCGATGCAAAGAGATACCGAAGATTGCCATCATTTGTGAACATTGGTCTTTGGGTATCACTGTGATGTTTGAATTTGAATCCTTAAAGATCTGATCTATAGGCATAAACAATGACCATCATCTCATCTAATTTCTTCTTCGTACTTGATCTGCTCCATTTCTTAATATATATTATATCTGGAATTTGGTAGTGTTTCTTCTTCCATAATTTAAAAACTCTACGGGGAGAAACGATCTCTTGCTAATGTTTTCTAAAAAAAAGGTAGCTATGCATGCTATGGCTGTCAAATACGGAGGGAAATTTGTTGATACTTTCCTGAAAGGTAAACACTCAACTTAAACTGCTTTTCTGTGAAACATTGCTGCCAGTTTTTCCCCCCTCCCCTTTTCTAATAATGAATTTTCTCAGTTTTTAGCTTTCTACAAGTCCACTTTGAGGCTCACAATGACATAATCATCCAATTGGTAAGATTTGCCTTCTACGCTACCAAGGTTCATTTGATTGTACAGGAATGTTTACTAAAGAAAACCAAAACAACAGTTCTTTTTTGAAGAAGGGGAAAAGTTATCCTTTCCCAGTTTGGTTTGACTGAAAGATCAAATGGAAAATGATGTGAATCCTGCTTTTGAACAAAAATTAAGAACATCAAATTTAAATCCTTGGTTGGCAGCTGCAAATCAATCCATTGTCTTGCTATTGCAGGTGAAAGAGCTTCAGAAGGCAACGAGAATTATACAAACCCTATGTTCTGAGGCTAAGGTACTGCTTGACTTTGTAGCCCATTTCAATCAATCTATATGTATCCCGGCCTTTGCCTAATTGTGGCTGTTACCTCTAGGGTTTGAAACGAACAATGGTCACCAGCAAGATTCCTGCTACAAAAAGGTCAATGGAGCGATTCTTGTTCCATGTCAAGGCTCTTCTTCACACCACATCAAATGGATGCACATTTTGGATGGGTGGGTTCCTACACAATTAATTATCCCACTATATTTTTTGCAAATCATCAATTGTATTGCTTAACAATAGTCTTCTTGGTGACAGGCAATCTGAAACACAAAGACTTGTACGGCCAAGTAGTGAGTTCTCAAGTATACGCTAATGGAGATGAAGACGAAGCAGAAGCAGCAGTAGAAGCTGACATGGAGGAGAGTTTCTCGAGGAACAAGATGATGATAACTAACATAAGCAATCTTGTACATTCATCAGAATTACTTTCGACAATGCCAAAGCATCCAGAATCAAGAACAAACAAAAGGAGATTTAACAAAATGATGATAATCTTGTACATTATTCATCGGATTTACTTTCAACAATGCCAGCCAAAGCATCCAAATCGAGAACAAATCTTTTATATGTAGAAAACGAGCAAGAAGATTTAACAAGAAAGAACATGTAACACAGCACGCAATCATTCTCACTGGAAACAAAAGGAAACAGGTGGAAAGATCCCATCGGCGATCAGTCGACGGTCTTGGCGGTGGAGGGAGCGGCCGAGGGATCGAGAAGGGGCTGGTGGATGATGGATTGTGGCTGCTGCTGCTGCTGAGGGGCGATGAGGGAGGAGTCTGGATCGTAATTGGGGTCGAGGGATTGGTCGATGGCCTCTCGCCCCTTCTCGAGGCAGGGCTTGCAGGCGATCTCGATGGTGATCCAGCCCAGGATCACGGCAGCTATGGCAATCACCGCGCTCTCGATGGCTGCCATCTCTCTCTCGCCTTGATTTGGGTATGAAATGAGATGCTTTGGTCTTGTTCGTTATTTGTTAGAGATCATCATTGGCCAGTCACTTCCTCGAATTTGGGCATGCGCGATGCACGTGGGGTGCCGCATCCTCTTTGCGTTGGATTCAGGTTTATAATTGTAGGAAAATCGAGAAAGGATCCAGGACCGTGTGGGTACCGCCACATTTGTACCTCAACGCTATCATAACTTGCCGCCTGTCAGTTTATTCAAAGAACATTTCTATCAACCCAGCACTCAAAAGGGTGTTTCTGAAAATTACAACCATTTATATATGATCTAAATCTCTGGTTGGAGCTCCTCTGTCGCCGAAGACCTGAACAAGGTACTGGAGTGTTGCGTGTGCGCGGGCAACACCCAATGAGAAATCACAGACAACAGACTGACAGATGTATCAGAGAAGTACCTAAAAGA